>RJWM01023527.1:0-31939 GCA_004363535.1 Dasyprocta punctata
AAGTTCCTAAGATATATACTAATTAATGATGTTAAAGTAGCTATAGTATACAGAAACAATTGACTATTTTTCTTCTTAGTCATTAAAAGCTTTGGGACAAGGAATCTGAGAGCCAAGCACCACACAGCTCATGAAATCCCCATGCCCATGATACCAATGAACTTGGTATCATAATTGATCTTCCTCTGCAAAACCTCTTTGAGCTGATCATTCATATTGTGCAGTCATCCTCGAAACCATCTCCAATTGTTCTTTAGCCAGCGCCTCCCTCTCTTCCCCACAACACCTAGCTGATCCACTAGTGGGTCTTTCCATGGTGTCTCTAGATGATTCAGCTAAAGAAATTGTTCTTAACAGTTTTTAACTCTCAGACCCATTTGTAAAATTGATAAAAGTTATGGGCTCCTACCCCCAAAGGGAGAAAAAAATCAATGCCAACTTGCACATATAGACAAAACCATTGGCACTTTCACTGACCCCTGAAGAGCCTCCATGCTTTCCTGGGGGTTAAGGACTACCTCACTGAGAGTGGAGTAGAAAAGAACTTAGTGTCCCCAAGAGATGATACTGACAGGCTGTTTAATCAACTCAAAAAGACTGGGACCAATTCATGTGCAGCCATGCTAAGTGGCCAGGATGTGACCACTCTCCAGAGAGTACTCAATCCATAGCCTGCTCCTGGCTACATCCATCCTGTTCAGGAGTGGGTAAGAAACACTAGCTGAGTGCCTGCTAGGTGCTGGGTACTGTGCTAGGTTTTGGGGATACTCACCAGCAAAAGAACCTGCCCTGGATCCCTGGGAGGTCAAGACAGATGCCTAAGCTGTGGTTCACACCAAGGTCATCAGAGTCAAGGCTCAGCAAGGCACAGGGAGTACTGTGCAGGAGTAAAGCAGGAAGTTGCCAGGAGAGAAAGTCTTAGTAGAAGGAACTAAGGAGTTGTTCAGCAAAGAACTGGGGAAGAAGCATTGGTGGTAAGAAGATGAACAAAGACCCAACAGACCATTAAGGGACAGACACAGGGACTCCAAATAGGTGAGGAAACGCTAGAACAGTGGTTCTCAATCAGGGTCATTTGCCACCCCACTTCTAAGCCCCCACGAGGGACATTCGGCAATGTCTGGAGATAAATTTCCACTGCCGCATTTTATTATGAAGAGACATGTTGCTACTGGTATGTACTAGGTAGAAGCCAGTACCACTGCTAAACATCCCTCAGTGCACAAATAAACCCCTTACAACAAAGAATTACCTGGCCCAAAATGGCAGCATGTTGAGAAAGCAGCATGATGGCAGTATTAGAGGACAGAGTGGGAATGGAGACATGGGTGCCTGCAGTAGGAAAACAGCGCTCCCTATACCCTCGAGCTGCTCCCATCATGCTCTGCCTTCCCTCAAGTAGTGATACCAGGGCTGTGCCATGTTAACAGGTTTGCCCATGTAGAGGCAAAGAGCATCAACGAGTGCATGGAACCGGCTTACGGTCTGCGTTCATCTATCAGTGTGTTTGTTGGATAGCGCTCGCTGCTAATAATAACCTGGCAGTCACGTCAGATTGATTTGTGTGCCCATCCCAGGGGACAGCCGGTCACCCAGGGTACTGTCAGCATTTGGTTTGCCTGGCTAGCCCACAGGAAGGAGAATTTGGAGCTGGTACCAAGTGCCACATTACTGCCAGACACATTCACCAAGGACTGACAAATTTTCTCTGCAATCCCAAAAGATTTCCTTAGGAAGTAAGAAGCCCCAGTTGTAATCATGTCTTGACAGTCACTTCCCCATGCTAGGAATACCAGAGCAAATTTCTTAGGGAACTTGGCTGGGAAGCAGGCTGGGAACCTTACAAGCAAGATGAACAATCCATAATCCTAAGACCTGCATTTGCCAAGGGATTTGCTGAAGTTGCTATAGGGAAGAGAAGGAACTACCCACAGCAAAGGCTGGGACAAACCACCACCACTAACACCCTTTGGATCTCACCAACAGCCCATGACTGGAGCAGGTCTGAAATCTTCAAGGGAACCAACGCATCCAATCTTCTGACACGAAGTCTCACGAAGACACTCAGGTAGATCGCCTGGTTAGATTTACTTACCAGATTTATCTCTTCCCACATAGCAAGTATTATGATATATAATAAGAAATACATATTGGCCTTCCTATATTTCTCAGCACACATTTCTAAAAACTCTTGGAATCCCCAAAGTGAAGCTGTATTGTATGCTAATGAGATGACTGGTGGCAGGGGGCTCCCGAAGAACCTCAGAATAGGAGCTGGTTTCCAAGGGAACCAGCTGTGTAATTAGAGGGCTGGGACTTCCAGCTCTACACCCTGACCTCCAGGGAGGAGAGAGGAGCTCAAGGTTAGGTTCATCATTAAAGGCCAGTGATTTCCTCAACCATGCCAAAGTAATGAAGCCTTTTGGTTTGGAGAGCTTGCAGGTTGCTGAACATTTGGAGGTTCCTGGAGAGCGGTGGAGGGTGAGGAAGTGCCTGGCCCTTTCCCCATAACTTGTCCTATACTCACCTCTTTCACCCGGCTGTTATCGTACCTACTGTAATATCCTTCATGAGAAATGGGCAATCATGAAATGCTTCCATGAGTTCTGTGAGTGGTCTAGCAAAGTATCAACCCTGGGTTGGGGGTCACCTATGATTTCTAGTCACCTGGTTCAGAAGCACAAGTCACAACCTGGAACTACCAATTGCTGTCTGAAGCAGTGGCAATCTTGGGGTGAGCCTTTAACCTGCAGGATCTGACTCTATCTCTAGGTGGACTGAGTCAGAATTGAACTGAATTATAGAACACCTATCCAGTGTCAGGAATCTGGTCAGCATGTGGGGGGAAATCACACGTATCTCAGTGACCAGAGGTGAAATACTCTTGTTGAGTATGAATGCAGGTGGGAAAGCAGCTGGCTTTTCCCATTACAGTGACCCTTTGTGGGAAGCATCTTTGGTTTTCAACACATCCATCACAGGGAGGAAAAGCCAGCTCTCCAGGAAGAGGTCTAGACACCCTGAAAGGAGACTGGATTTAGCTGGGAAGACTCGGCTGTAACTTAGAGCTCAGATCCTTGGCAGGAGAGAGAGAAGGCTCTGGGGAAGATGCTATTCCAGGATAACCTGTATGCTGCTGAGGATATAAACAAGCAAACACGTTTTTCTTCTTTCTACCCCAAATGCTACACCCAGACATGCTAGGCTAGCAGTAGGAAATCAACTGAGATAAGGCAAAACAGGACACAATACAGCCATTTATCCTCAAACAAACTGGCCTTCAGTTTCCGTAAGACATCTCATCACTCAGTCTTCAAGGGAAGCACTTGCAGGTCAGCCGCTTCGCTCTGGGTGCAAAGCACCATTAACTTGAAAAATGCAGAAGCCATCATGGGGGAGACAAGTCTTCAAGCACAGTGGGCAGAGAGTGGTTTGGCCCCCTTTATGGGAACACATCTGGCACTGTAGGATGCAAGCTTCCTTCCCCAGCGAACGCTTGGGAAAAGGCTTCTCCTTTCTAGAAATTCCACCAGCAGTAGTCCTGTGCCTTAGGAAATTCTGTCATGGAATTTTGGTCCCCAAAGGCAAGCACTTTTCCTTCTCAACTTGCTTTCGGTTTGAGGTCCTTTCTCTGAAGTCAAATGAAGATGGAGTCTGCGGCTCTACATCTGGACCCTATTTTTAAATATCCTGCGATTTCATTATTTTTATGACCAAATTTTTATTTGACTGTTGAGCTACCTCCAGGGCCATGTAATTACCTGGCCCTAGTTGCAGGCTGCAGTGCTTGGCTCTGAGGTCAGCTAAACACAGGAAAAGGTTTTGTTGTTCATGTGTGCGCGCGTTGCCTTCATAGCCAGTTTATTCTTAAATCGTTAACCAATTTAAAAAACGCGTTCCATAAAAATCTTCTTCTGGGCTCCATCCAAGCCGATGGAGCCAGCATGGTCCTAGATGGATATTTCAGGAAGGCCAGGAGCAACCGCAAAGAAGTGTTGTGCCTAATCATCCACTTATCCGGATATTGCGGAAAAATTATGACCAAAAATACCTCCCAAAGACAGAATGACCACATGGCCGGCGGCAGACTGGTGGGGTCAAGGTGATCGGTTTTTCCAGGAATGGCATAGAGAAGAAGGCTTTGAAAGCGGTGAACTTTCTTGAAAAATGTCTGCGATATGTCCGAGGAGGTTGGGCCAGGTGTAAAACAAACAAAGCTCCCATATAGGAAATCTGCTATCAGGGAGTAGCATAACACCCAAAGCAGAAAGGAAAGCCAAAGGTCATGTGTCTGCAGCTAGAGGGATCTGGGTTCAAATCCCATCTCCAGACCTTCCAGAAGGACGATATTAAATAGTTTAATTAACTACTCTGCTACTATTCCCATCTATAATGATATTGTAGATGCCCATAAGGTTGTATAATGATCAAAGAAGAGCACATACACAAAGTATTTCGCATAGCATCTGACACCAATTGAAAAATGGTAGCCAAAAGCACAGTCACGTGATAAATAATGGTATCTTGACCAAGGACAGGTCACATATATGACAGTGGTCCCCGAAGTTTGTATCACTTAATGAGCTTGTAGTGTCTTAGTTTTGCACTCAGTGATGTTGGATAGTCCTTTGACACAGTTGCCTAATGATATGTTTTAGAACATGTCCTTCTCGTTAGTCAGCACACAACTGTATAGTTATTTTCTCATTAACCCCTAATGTCTGTGTAGTGCTTTAGGTTTTCCAAAGGGCTGTTATAGCCATTTTTAAAAAAAAAAGAAAATCTGACCATATGCATAGGATTAAAATCAAAACAACATATAAGTCTAGCTCCCACCTTCATCTCTCCTTCATCCACCCTCTCCTCCTCTGTGGCCGCATCTCCCTGAATCACTCTCTTCAGCTTGTTAGATTTCCTCCAGTGTTTCTTTCTACAAACACACACGTTCAGTTCTTCAGCTTGCCCTACACAAATGTAGCATTCTCTTTGCACTTTGCTGTTTTTGCTAATTTTACTTTGTAAATTTTAACAATGGACACGTGCTCCTGGAGCCCTTTAAACATTTGTGCGTAGGAAGTTCACACACACATTGTATTCCATAGGGTAGCTTTATCATACTTTATTTAATCAGCCCCTCTGGGTAGACACTTGGGCTTTTTCCAAGCCCAATCTTTTATTGCTCCTGACACTGCTACAATGAAGACCCACATTTGTTGCCATTTTGTACAAGTAGAGACACACCCTGAGACAGAATCCCCAACAGTGAGATCACGGAGTTTGTTGCCCTTTGGGGTTATACCATGTTGTATCTCTTCTTCCAAGCACTGTACAAAAGGAATCAATCCCTTTAATTCTTTTCATTGTTTCTTGTGCAGAGACATACTCTATGTGTCTCCAAATGTTATGTTTAGCCACTGTTTCTTCTCTTTCTTTCATTTTTACCACTTTGTGATATTTTAGTGTACAGTTCAATAGCTTTAGTACATTCAAAACACCAGGCAATCATCACTATCAACTTCCAGAAAGTTTCCCTCATTCTCAGCCGAGATTCTACACTCGTTAACAATACCTCCCTCCCTAGATCCACTCTTATTTACCCTGTCACTTTCTCGAATTGTGTGGTTCTCCTGCCAAGCCCCCCAAAACTCTCCCACTTGTTCTCTAAACCATCACATTCATTTAGTAACAAGGGAACAAAAACATTCATTGTATGTTGAGAGATCCAGCTTGTATAGAAAATTCTCTTGGAAGAGAAAACCAAAATCTCTTAAATTTTATATAAATCGATCCATGAGTAATTTCCATAAGCAGCATTCCCAGTGGTCTGGCAGAGGGTGCTGAAAGGGTGGTGGCCATTCCCTAGGGTTCAAGGGCTCAGAAAAACGAGGCTGGAACAAATGTTATGCTTGATCTATTTTCCCAACCAAGGATGAGACCAGTGGTCAGATAGAGAAGAGTGAACTTATTTTTGCATTTGGAAAGTGCTGTATTTCTGAAGCCCTGAAGTTTTGTGGGCATCTCCTCCCTACCACTGCCCTTTCCTCAGTGCTTCCTGGCTTGCAGATATTCCTCTTTCCAAGTTCCAAGCCTTGTGAGGATCACAGCCACAGGAGCTGGTGGACGGACAGAGTGGCCTGGGAGAGAAAGAAGGTGGCACTAAGGAGAAGAGACAAAAATTAAAATAATGTACCTTGTCTTAGTTACTTTTCACTCATTGCTGAGACAAAATACCTGACACCCAAGGTTAGGGAAGGAAAGGTTTATTTCTTACAGCTCTCAGGGGTTTCAGTCCATACTTAGTTGGCTCCAAGGCAACGTGGCATGGAGGGGCAGCCATTCATGGTGGCCACCAAACAGCAAGGCAAACCGGCAAGAGAGAGAGTGACACACATTTCTCTTGCCTTTACACTGCATGTTGGCTCCACAACTGGGCAAGGGCAGCAGTCCACATCGCCAATTCCAGTGCCAGACAACAAACCAATCACAAACGCCAGACTCAGCCCTGTTCATGCCATGATTACCTAAGACTTCGGGGGAACACAGGATCAAACCCATACACACCTGAAGTACCTAGCAGAGAGCCTGGTGCTCAGTACGTACTTAGCAAATGGTGATGATGATGTAGATGATAAGGACCAGGATGATGATGAGGTTGGTGATGGATTCCTCTGAATTGCTTGCTTGACTGGGAGCTATGCTCCTAACATTGGAGCTGCTAACTGCTTATACTCACCTGGAATCTGTCCTCCTTTGGTTCCCACCCAAGGTTGTGTGTGTGTGTGTGTGTGTGTGTGTGTGATGGGGTTTGAACCTAAGGCTTTGTACATGCTATACAAGCACTGTATCTGCTGAGCTACGTCTCTAGCCATCACCTATAGGTTTTCGTTCTACACTTAGGACCCCTGAATCTGACCATTCTTTGAGAGACACATACATCCCCGGGTTGAAGAGAAACAGTGGTTGTTCTTGGTGTCTCCTCTTTGCTGAATATCTGATCATTCTTCAAACATCCTTCATGAACCTTGGTTTCTAGACCCTCATCAAACATTTTTTTAGAAGGCTGGAACAAAGATAAGGAGGCAAAGAGAAAGAGGTTCCTCCCCTTGAGAGAGACAGCTGGGATGCAGGTGAGGGGCAGGTAGGATTAATGAACCTGAGACTGAGTGGACACCATGAAAAATGAGCAACCCCTCAAGTCAGAGGCTCAAAGAAATGGTTCCAGCATGATGATTCCAGCATGATGATCCACGTTGATGCCAGTACTAGGCAGGTTTAGCACCGGACCGAAGGATCCCAGGGCTTGATGGGGCTCCATGGGTGACTCCCTGGGAAGTTTGCTACTTAAGTATTACTTTTGAGGCTCACTTCTTAGTAGATCCAACTCATTTTGGTGTCAGTGGGGATTCATAGGCTCTCTCCCAAAATGACCTTCTTCATGTTAGGTGGAGAATTAAGCTGTGATATGAAGACAGTGACTCCACATTCCAGAGGCCTGTGGTCACAAGCACTCGTTTCCCTGTGGTAACCTGGTGGCAGCACAGGATAGAGCAGAGGGATGACATGCAGTGGGATGAGGACAGGACATTGAGGATGGCTTGTTTCTTTCACTAGAAACCCTGAAGACCCCAAGACTGTAAGGGAGTATATTCCCCAAGATCTACTAATTGAGAGTGGTTAATCATAATGATCCTTGTTATGGTTGATACATTGTGTCAGCTCGAGAAGTTTAGAAGTTTAACTAAGAGACTGTCAGGGAGCCAGGGCTCTTACCTTGTAAATATCCTCATCCTGTGCAGAGGAGAGCAAGGAGATTTTGTGAGTGCTACACCCACCCTGGAGTGGGCGGGTGACCTGCATACAACATAAGGGAGGAGCAGAGGCTTGTCCGCCACCACTTTTGTTCTGGCTGCTTTTCTCTGGCCGCTGCCTTGAAGTGTTGCCCCAGTGCCATGGCACCCTGCCTTGGAGCCAGTTGATTATGGATTGAAACCTCCAAAAACTGTAAGCTACATAAACCTTTCCTTCCTTAATTTTGGGTGTTGGGTGTTTTGTCCCAGCAATGAGAGAAAAGTAACCAAGACAATCCTATTAACCTATTAACCTAGCTAACAGGCTGGCAGATTCCTGGCATTGACCTCAATTAGAATATACGTATTTCTGCACAAACACATTTTTAGTTCTGTGTGCTTCATTTTTCATCACTAAATTATTCAAGTATGTCCTCATTGCTGCAGCTCAACAGTTTAATTTCCCAAGTTTTCTATCATTATTTTCCATTGAGAAAAATCCTCATCCACCATCCTTCTTCATCCAATCCCTCTTTACTCCCAAAAACCTCCCAAGAGCAAACACTACATCAGCACCTTTTTCTCTATTAAACCCAGCAGCAAGTCAAGAATAAAAGGAGATGGGTGAGGCCTTTGCTACACAGAGTCTTTGACTAGTGGCATCCCTTCCTAAAGGTGCCACCACGATAACAGTGAACAGAACGGCAAGCTCTGGCTCTCCTTGTCTCCCAGTTTACTGGACACAGGGCCACAATACAGTTGCAAAATACTGGTTGGTACAAACAGTCCTAGTGTATATCAGCAGCCCTGGTGATTTCTTTGTGATGGGAGAGACCCAGGTGGCCCAGCACTGGGGCTGGAAGGATTCAGTATCACCACGTATAGATGAAGCTCTGTTCCTTCTTGGCCCCAGCAGAAGTATATGTACGGCCGCACGTAGCCACTACTGTTCCCTCCCAGGCTGTGGCTGCATGTTCTTCCCAGCGAACCCCATCTTCATTGACACTGTCCAATTTCCCTCCTCTCACCGCCTTCTCTTTTCTTTTTTGGATGATATTGACAGCCTTAGTTGGTTCTTCTGAGTCAATTCCACCTACTTCTGGTCAAACTCATTCCTGCTTGGTCCTCTTCCAAGACAAATTCAAAAGCCACAGGGGGCTGGACAGTTGCCCTGGCGGAGAATTGACCGACAGAACTTCAATTAATTTCTAAGGTTGCCATCAGGACTTCCAACATGGAGGTGGAGATCGGCTTCCAAACCTGGTGGGGCCCTGGCTGACATCCTGGGTGGACACTTAAGATGCTGGGAAACCTTCACCTGTGCTTTTAAATACAAGGTGCAGTTCCTAACTCCAGCGCTCTCGCAATGACAATAGAAGAAAGCCTTTACATTCTCCTGCTCTAGAGTAAGAATGAAAGAGAAGTGGAGGCAGCAAGCTGGACCTAGAAGCAGATAGAAAGCTGAGGAAGGCAGGATCCAGAAACAGTCTGGCCCCATCTCTCACATTCTGACCCTCCACTGTGTTCACGCCATCTTCTGACTTCCGCACCTCCTGTTCCCCAGAACCTGCAGTGGCTCTAGAATTGCTGTGTGAGTTGGCAGCCTGGTTGGCGGAGAGGCTAAGGAACTTGTTGGGGAGCTGCATTTGCAAACTAGCACGCTTTTGTGATTTTGACTAAATGTTTATTTGGGATGCTAATGGGGAAAACTGGGGTGTTCCCACCACCAGGTATGGTTTCTGTTTCATTCAGTTGAAAGTTAAGTCAGTCTTTTGCCCTCAACTCAGGATGCTCCTATACCTAGCATTGCTCACTTCTCTCCTTTTAGCCTCACTCTACCCAGAAACTCGCAGACTCGAGGGGACCCAGTTTAATACCATTTGATGAATTTTGCTTACTTGCATGACAGTGGGCACAGTATCTGATAGACACCAGACACTACCTGAAAAATATCACATCAGCCCTGGATTGAGATCAGACTTTACAGTTTGCAGCACACTTTGGCACCAGCATCTTATTCAGCTCTTATAGAAACTTTTGCCAGTGGCAAGAGAGAAAGGCTCCTCACTGATTTTTTTAAGATAAAGAGAGACAGAAGCTTGGCAGCAGAGACCCCGAGGTTAGGTGCAGATTCTGGCTGAAATCTCTTCTCTGATATTTTTTGCTTTGTGTGAGCTGGGACAGGTCAGAGGCTCAGTTTTTTCATCTACAAAACAAGACTACAGTTACCTAGCTTGCAAGATATTTATTAGATCTTGAAATGATATACTTCGGGTGCCTAGTAAAGTATGTTGAAGAGAGTATGTGCTCCCAGAAGGCGCAGCAATTTTGATCAGGAGGATGACTGAGACAATGACAGAGAAGATGATGGGGGCAGTAGGAATGACAACTATGCTACTTAAGACATTATCTAAATTTTCTATTTTCCTCTACAGTTATTCGTCGCTAGTATCTTTAAGAAAGAAATGATCCAAGCTCTCTCAAGAATTCTGGAAGAGCACTTTATCCTTCTGCTTGAGGGTGACGTGTTAGAACTGTGGACCAATGAAGCTAAGGCTCTGGACAGGTGTTGTGCGGGCATGTGGTCCAAGTCTCATTCTCAAAACTCTGCCTTGGGGCTGAGGATGTGGCTCAGTTGCACGGCTCTTGCCTTCCATGCACATGGCCCTGGGTTCGATCCCCAGCACCACACACATCAAAACAAACAAACAAACAAACTTCTGTCTCACTTGCTATGTATTCAAGGCTAGGTAATTGTGCCCAGCAGTCACTAGTGCCCATGTAATTGTCCCCAAATTGCTCCTGGTGGCCTTTCCAGGCAGGAGCTTTTCACAATTAGTCCTTGCATGGAGATGATGAAAGACAAGTGATTATTTTGGGGAATTACTTGTCAGCAAGAAGATGCAGCTCCGATAGGACATAACAGGGGCCGTGTGTTAATTGCAATCTGCAAGATGCTATCACATCACTTCCTCAGCCACAGCTCATTAGGCATTCCAGCCTCAGCTCACTGTCATTACTGTGAGCTTGTTAAGATGCGCAAAGAAAAAAGGCCTCTCAAATGAGGATGATTTAAGGACTGTGTAGACCCACCCCTGTGCAGGTGGTCAGCAAACATCGTAATGAGCCTAATTTTGCTTTCGATCCTAAGTAGTATATGTATACCTATGAGAGCAAGCGTGCACACACGCACACACAGAAGCAACCACTCTTAGAACATCTTATGAAAAATATCCAAATGCTTCTTGATTACATTTCTTCTGCTTCCATCCCTTTATATTTTTAAACAACTAGGAATTAACCTTCAATTTAGGAAATGAAAATTCCCTGCCATGTATTGAGTATTTCCTAAGGGTCCGTGTGTGGATAACAGAAGGAGAACAGAATACGTGCCCTTGAATGGATCGTAATTTTGTTAGGGAAAAAGAACCACTATCCACAAAACAAGGAGCCCAAGAAGGGACAGCAGGAAGAAAGGAAGGTCCAGTGACCTTCTGAACGCCCCTGGGATCCTAGCAGGAGACCTTAGGCAAAAGAAGAGACCAAGCCAGCTTAGTGGGAAGGATGGAGAGGGACAGGGTGTGGCTTTCCTGAGAAGCAAGAAGGAAAAGGGATGGGAGACAGAGAAAGAGGGACAGACAGAGAAAGACAGAGAGACACAGAGAGGAGGCAGTGGAGGATAAGACAGAGGAGGAGGAGGAAGAAGAGGAGGAGGAGGAAGAGGGTGGAGAGAGGAAAAGAAAAAGGAAAAAGACAGGTCGAATGAGAAAGGGGAAGTAAGAGACAAAGGAAGAGAAAAAAAGAGGCAGGTGGACAGAAAGAAGAAGGACAAAGGTACAGAGGAGAAGAGGGAAATTTGCAAAGCAATAGAAACCTAGAGAATGATCTTGAGTATCATATAAACTATTCGAGTGACAGAAAGGGGCACTATTTTGATTCTTAAGCACAGTGTAAGGTGATAACAAAAGTTAGCTTAAGTAGTTCTGAAGGTCTACTTGGGGCTGTGTCCTGGTCCCTGGGAACCCTGTGGTCAAAGAAAGCTTACTGAGCAAATTTAGCCTCATGAGGTCTTGATTTCTCCTAGGTATAAAAGGAAACTGAATGAGGAAGAGAGAGGCAAGGATGTGTGAGTGCACGTGTATGTGCACACTCGTGTGTCTTAGGGACACCTCGATCAGACACAAAATAGGCCTTCATAGTGCTAACCTGATGCTCTTGTTCTTTGGGGTAGATTGAAGAGGTGAGGGTAAAAAAGGCTAGGGTTAGGGTTCAATGGTACCATTGGCCTCAGGAAATTGGAGGGGACCTGGCTCCTCACTCTTATTTTATCATTTATAACCCTGTCCTCCAAGTTGGTGGGACCCTTCCATATCATGATCATCCTTGATAGGGTTCTTTTGTTCACAAGGATGTACCTACTTGAAAACCGCTTGTCACCTAATTCAAGAGGACCCCAGTTCCTAAGGGCAAATGACATAGACTGAGCCCCTTTTGTCACTTTCCAGCAAAGCTGTTTTAGGATTGAGCTGCAGGGGGCCAGTGCTGAGTCAGCTCTGACTCGGGCTGGACTGGAGGTTTCCAGGGATTAGGAGGAGCAGGGGAGACTGGGTTTGGTTTCAGGGTGATAGTCACCAGGCTATTGGATCGCACTTTATTAAGGAGCTACTAATGGGGCTGGGGATGGGAGGCACCCAGCCCTTTGGAAAGTAATAACCCCTGAAGATTTTCCACTCTGATAGTGACCTTGAGGCATGCGACAGAGGGCTGCCACATGGGACAGCTGCTCCACTTTGCTCATTTATAGGGGAGTCAATGACATGGGGAGGCCTCGTGCCTGGGCCAGGGATGGGGAAAGCCACCTCTAGGAGTCTGTGTAGGTATTCCTGAACCTGTGTACACCAGTGCGTCACCAGCACAGTACAAGCCTCAGGGAGGCCCTCCTGCCTGACTGCCCGCATTTGTGACTCCTTCTCCATGGACGACTCAGAGGGCTGGCATCTCTGAGACTCCAAACCTGGCACAAATATCTGCAGAGGCTGGGGGAGGCTGGCTGATGTTGGGAATAGAAGGGGCTTGGGGAGAGGAGCAGAGAGTGGACCTATAGCTTAATAAAGAGCTGCATGGTGTCAGAATTCAGTCTGCCATCTGGGAGGAAGGTGACAAGTAGCTAAACCTCACTGCATCACCTTTCTGCCAAGGTCAGACCTTCGGGGGAGTGTGGCCTTCAACACTGCTGATTCAGACGTTATCCTTTCATGCAAGGCCTGCATGTAATCCCTCTCATCTCTCCTTACTGCCAGCCCAAGCTCTCTGCCCAGACCTCGCGAGCCTGCTGTCTCGGCCTCTCTGCTGTCTCCGTGTCCCAGGAGCCCTTCCCAGAGCCTCCCCCAATTCACCTTGAGGCAGCCTCCCCTGATTCTGCCCCGATGAAATAAGCCAGTCACCACCCTGGGATTCCTCTCAGTTTACATTTGACGATGGACAGCAGTGGGACCATGGGATTAGCAAGCCCGGGCTGGAATCCCGGCACTGACAGTGGTGACCTGGTGATCCTGTGACCTCCACCTTTCTAAGACTTCAATTAGGAGCTCATTAAGTTTGACCCCTCACCTGTGGTGAAGAGTGAATAAATGATGACAGCACCTTTGGCAGCCAAGCATTGAGGCCAGCACATAGTAGGTGCTAAGTTACTCCTCTGCTTCACAACATGGGCCCGTGAGAGTACAGACTGAGTGCTCTTGCTCTTGCCTTTGGGACACTCCAGGTGGCTAGAAAAGAGCTGTGTGCAGAGATGGCTGCCACATACCCAGTGACCAGTGCCCCAGGAGTCTGTCACCAACCAAGAGGACCAGACTCAGCCCCTGTGACAGCTAACCTTTCTCTTTTCTTTCTGTCCTTTTGTATCTGTGCCTGTGAGTGCATGCGAGTGTGCGTGTGTCACTGGGGAATGAATCCCAGGGCCTTCATCTTGAACTACACCCATACCCATATTTTGCTTTGTATTCTGAGATGGTCTCATTAATTTGCCTAAGTTGGGCTCAAACTTGAAATCTTCCTCCTTCAGCCTCCCAGTGCTGGGATTTTGTTTGTTTGTTTGTTTTTGTTACCAGGAATCAAACTCACAACCTTGTACTTGCCAGGCAGGTGCTTATGCTACTGAGCTATCCCCCTGGCCCCTGTTCTGGGATTGCAAGTGTGTACTGATACACCCATATGACAGTTAATCTCCACTGTCAAATTGACCGGCTAGAGGGATGGCCAGGTGATTAGTAAAGCACACTTCTCGGTGTGCTGGCCGAGTCATGGGGGCAGAGCCTTGGAGACTACATCTGGTCCCTGGCCCCTTTTGCTTGGCTTCTTTCCCTTTGCACTGCTTCCTGGATGCCAGGATTGATTGAGCAGCTTCCCTCCTCCATGCCCTTCTGCCATGACATTTGTGCCTTGGCACCAGCCTGCCACGGACTGAAACTGTGAGCCAAAATACACCACTTTTTCTGTAGGTTGTAGGGGTTGGATATTTTATCTCTGAAGCAGAAAGTGACTAATACAGCTCAATGCACCAAAGCTGAGTCGCAGTCCCCTGGGGGCTCTGAGTGACGGTGAGGTAAGGGCAGGCTGCTGTGGGCTCTGCTCCCTCACCCGCTGCCACCTGCGCTGGACCCAGCCTCCCAGACTCCACACGCCTGCCCTCTGTTGGTTGGGACAAAGCCAAGAACATCTCTCATTCACTCCTTTTTCCCCTCAGCCACAGTTTTAAAAACAATCACATTTCATTATCAAAAATGGAAACTCTTCAGAGCTACTATCTCCAATGGACCAATAGAAGGAGCCAGAAGACTGCAATGGGCTCCCGCCCTGCCAGTTAAGTGCTGAGCCACCT
This sequence comes from Dasyprocta punctata, assembly GCA_004363535.1. NCBI lineage: Eukaryota > Metazoa > Chordata > Mammalia > Rodentia > Dasyproctidae > Dasyprocta > Dasyprocta punctata. The sequence goes on from RJWM01023527.1 coordinate 14,668, forward strand.
TGAACCTGTCACCTAACCTCGCTGAACCTCCTTTTCCGTGTGTGTAAAATGAGAAGGAAGAGGGAAGCATCTGCACTGTTTTCCATGAGATGGTGAAGGGAGTGAGCGTCTCTGAAAGAGCTTCTTAGCAGGAAGCACTGTGGCTGCAGGAAAAAGGATATGTTTCCTGCAGGGCAGTCTGAGGGTATCTGTGATGGTGTCGTTTCCTTGAACATGTATCTGTTGTGTTTCCCAGGTGACAGGCAGGGCAATAGGCTGGCGGGAAACTGCAGAGAATCTCTTCTTTGTAAGAGCTTCAGCTCCAGCGGGTGAGACAGACACTGAATGTAGCATGTGATGCAACATCAGTGCTATGAGGAGGAGATGCAGCATCCCTCCATATTCATGGAGGATGGGTCCCCATGGATACCAAAATCCCAGAATGCTCAAGACTCTTATATACAATGGCATAATGTTTGTATACAGTCTACTCATATTGTCTTGTATACTTTAAATCTAGATTGCTTCTAGAATCTAATGTGTTTTATAGAGTGGTTGGATTGTACTATTTAGGGAATAGTGAACTTTAAAAGTCTACACGTCCACATGCAATTTTTTAAAATCTGTAAAATTTTTTTCCATCTGCAGTTGCTTGAATTCGCAGATGCAGGACCCAAATATACAGAGGGCTGTGCACAGAAGAGGGACAGAGATGGTAGGGCAATCAGAGTGACGACTGCCTACAGAGGGGTCAGGCAGCCCTTGCTAACTAGGGGTGATTGCTCTCCCCAGAGACTTCCCGCAGCAAACATCCCTGCCCTCCCCTGAGAGAGCTTGGCGGCAGCCAGCGATGCCAAAGGACCCTCAAATGGCCCTGGCAAGCAGGAAGGCACCAGCAATATCACCATGGAACCTTGTTCTGGAAGCACAAACCAAGGCAATTAGATAAGGAGAAAAGTAAGAGGTAAATGTATTACAAAGGAGGAAAGAAATTTAATGTGATTTGCAGATGACTCGATTAGGTATCTAAATCAACCCAGAAACTTAGAAACAAGAAGAAAATTGGGTTGGATAGCTTCTTACAAAAACAACAGCCGATTCAGAGAATAGATGAATGGAAGAAAAGATGCCATTTTTATTAAGAATAAAAAAAGATTAAAACACCCACGAATAAATTTCACAAGAACTGTGTAGAATCTCTGTGAAAAAAACTTTAAACCTCCACTGAGGAAGTTTTATAACATTGAAACCATTGCAACACTTGAACAAATTAAAAGGCACATACTCCTAAACAGAAAGTGTTAGTGTTATCGAAATGTTCGGCTTCCTCACTCAAATCAATCCCAGTTAAAATTGTTTTAACTAAACAAACTTACTCTAAAATTTATCTGTAAAAAAAAAAAAATAGATGAGGATAGTTTAAAAAGGATGGATAAAAGTAAAGAAGGACATTTTCACCAGATAGTTAAGTGTATTTATCATAAGATAAAATAGGTGAGATAAGGCCCAGGGATTTAGCTCAGTGGCAGAGCGCCTGCCTGGCAAGCGCTAGGTCATGAGTTCAATCCCTGGTACTAAAAGTAAATAAATAAATAATAAATAAATCAAATTAAGAAAACAGGTGAAACTTTTGAAGATAGGTCCTCAATAAACCACAGTCCTCACTATTATTGCCCTATCTGTTTTTGCACTCCACTTTTCCCCCTGCTCCCAAGGAGGCCTCTCCAACTGCAAAGGTTAACGGGCCCTCCCGGCCTCTCCATCACTGCTAATTAGCAGATGTTCCTGGAGCTCAGAGCAGAGGGAGGCAGGGACGTTGTGCTGAGATCCCTTCAGGAGAGGCATCCCGTGGTCTCTCGCCACCTGGTACCACGGAATGAACTCTGTTTCTAAAGTGCATGGCAGATGCCTGGCCTGTGTCATTAGCTGTCATATTTGTTATCCATAAATATCAGCTCAATGAGTCACTTCTACCTCATGAGGGCTCAGTTCCCCCTGCTTGTACCATGGGAGGGTTGGACTAGGTAAGATTCACTCTCCTGTTCAGTCTTTTCATTCAATATATCTGGAGGTTGTGCTGAGTGCACAGGCCCAGTGTGGGAAGTGGGTTGGATGCAGCAGCGAGCGAGTCACACTGGGTGCTTTGGCTTGCTGCTTGGCAGAAAGTGCTCGAGGCCTAGGTGCTTAGACACTGAGGGTTTGTGGTGTGTGTGATAGTCTGCTTTCCGTTATTATCACAAAATACCTGAGACTGTGTAACTTTCCAAAGAAAAGAGGCTTATTTAGCTTAGTTCTGGAAGTTCAGTGCTGGCATCTACCACACAGCATCACAATGGCCAAAGAAAGAGACTGAATCTGAAAACTAGAAATCCAGAGCAAGAGGAGGAGCCTGCAGTGACCTTCCACTAGGCCCTGACTCTTAAAGGTCAAACAACCTCCCAACATGATCATCGTGAGCACCTGGCTCCCATCTTTTTAGAGCCAATCACATCCAAACTACAGTGGGGCTTCTGTCTCCCGAGTCCTCAAAGCTCTTCCAGGACCCTCTATTTTTAAATGCTTGAGTCAAAGGCAGTGTGAGCAGCCTTTGACGAAGAGACCCAAAGACATTTTTAGCACACCAGTGTCAGAAGAAACCATGACCAAACCCTGGTCACCGACTGCCTCCCTCCTTCCTGAAGCTGCAGGGGACTCTGCCCCTCGGGGCGGGGTACCCACAACCAGGTTCAGGGAGCTTCTCTGAGCCCTGGCCACAGCCCTGAGGTGGCTCCATGCTGCAGCTGGGTGTGTGTGTAGGTGTGTGTGTGTGTGTGTGTGTGCCCCACACACTTCCCAAGGAGAAGGGCCATGCTATGAGAGGGTCAGCTTCAAAGGGCTGAACCCTGGGGCCATGCAAGATAAGAACTGCTCAGTGGGGACAGAGTGGGCCCCAGAGGCTTCTAGACTCTACTCTGATGTCCTGCCTGGCTTGTGACCAACTTGAATGTCCCAGCCCCACGCCAGCAGAGCAGATCCAATGAATAAAAGCTGTGACCTCAGAGCACCAAAAGCCGACTCATGCCAAATTCATACCTGGTTCCTGTCCATGGAGAAGGGGCTGGAGCGTAGAGGCCAGGCACTGATGCATTCAGATGCTGGTGATCCTGGGCAAATTACTTAATCTCTCTGTAAAACGGAAGTGATAATAATTACTTCTGGCTAGTAGGCTTGGTAAGTATTGAATGGACATTATATTATATTACAATCAGTGATGGGTATGTGTCCATGTTATCACTATTTCTTCATGAAGACCACGGTTTATTTTACATAGCACATAAAACTCACAAGTTCACTTCACATTCACTGTCTCAAACACAAGTTTATAGACATTGTTCATCCATTCACTAGACTGTAAGCCTCCCTTGGGCATGGAATTATTAGTTGATTTATTCACTGCTGTAAACCCTGTGCCTAGACAAATGCCTGTCCAAGGTAGATGCTCAATAAATATTCTTTGAGTGAATGGATGGTAGCTTGACAGATGAGTCTAACAAGCAAAAACTTATTATATCCCAACCAGTGAAGAGTCAAAGGTTAAGAACTTTGGCATTTGCTCTAATGTGATGAAATGCAATTAGTCTGTGAAATGCAATTAGTCACAGAGCAGGGGTTCTCAGTGCTGATTTTGCCCCAGGAGCCCTGAGGGATCAACCCCAATTCCAGCAGAGATGTGGTTGTCCACATCAGGGAGCCTTCTAAGGAAGGCTGGAGAGAGGCCATGGTGGGCAGGAGCCCTTGAGAATCACTGCTGCCTGGGTGAATGTCTGTCATCTACTGGCTGCTGTCATAGCTCCTCCTTATCTATGATTTTGCTTTCCATGGATTCAGTTACGGGTGGTCAACTGTCATCTGAAAATCTTCCACTGAAAATTCCAGAAATGAACAATTCATCAGTTTTAAATTGCAGACTACGTAAGTACCAAAAAGAAATCTCACATCATCCTGCTCATTTTTGTCCAGAACACAAATCATCCCTTTGTGCAGTAGATTCATGTGGTACACATGACCCACCCATTAGTCACTTAGCAGCTGCCTCAGTTTACAGATCGGTTATCACTGGATCATAGCACTGTGCCTGAATGAGCTTACACAGCAGCCTAATGCTATGTCACAACGCTCTGTCGCCCACCTTGCCTCATCTCAATACGTAGCTTTATATCATCTGGCATTGTCACAAGAAGGACCAGCACAGTCCACTCAGATGCTTCAAGAGAAAGAGATCACATTCTCATAAATCTGATTATGGTATATTGTCATAATTGTTCTTATTAGTTATTGTTGTTAATTCCTTCCCTTGTCTAATTTGTAAATTAAACTTTATCACAGGTGTGTTCATGCAGTAAGAAATACAATTTATACAGGGTTTAGTATTATCCAAGCCACTGGATAGTTAGGGGGACTCTTGGAATGTATCCCCCATGGCTCAGGGGGACCACTATAGGTTTTGTTTGCTATTTATTACTATTTTTTAGATGAACAGTTTCCATATTTCTATAGTACCTTCCCTGTCCTGGTCTTGTTTGCTCTATTTTGGTCTGAGTGTACTTTATCATCTAAAACATTCCGTTCTGGCCCTCATTATGTTCAACAGAGTTTCACTCAAAGAACCACAACACGTCCCTCTCCCTTTACACACAGTAGGAGGGAAAGGTTGATTTCTTTCTCCAAACTCAGTGTTCTTTGTCCTTTGGTGTTGTGGATAAAGGTGGGACTCAGGGATCAAGAGGCATTGGTAAGAGTCCTGGGAGTGAAATAGAGAAATGCAAATCAATCCATAGGAAGACACCACTTTGCAGGATCCCTGAAACAAAAAGAGAGAGGAAAAAGTGTCTTGGCCAGGATGCAGAAAACATGAAACATGATATTGCTGGTGGGATGTAAAATGGTGCTGCTGCTGTGGAAAACAGTCTCAAAAAAGTTAAAAACCAAGGTCACCCTGTGACTCACCCGTCCTCCTCCTAGGTGTGTGTTCAAAAGAAATGAAAACATCTATTCCCACACCCAGAAATACATACACAAATGTTCACAGCGGCACTATTTGCAATGGCCACAAAGTGCAGACAAATCCAAATGTTAATAAACCAATGAACACATGACTAGAACTTGCTATAGCCATGCAATGGACTGTTATTCTTCAGCTAGTGAAAGAATGAAGTTCTGACATACAGATGGACCTTGCAAATATCACACTAAGTGAGAGAAACTGTGCACAAAAGGCCACCGAGTGTCTGACTCCACTTTTATCACCTGCCCAGAGGAGGCTAATCTTTAGGGAGAGAGGAAAAGATTGGCAGTTTGCAAGAGGAAATTCATCCCAGTGCTACATCTGGTGGAGATGGGGGGAACCCAAGATTTTATTTAAACTCGACCTGGAGAGCCTGTTTAAAAGATTCCTTTCAGAAACTCTTCTTGCGTTGAGTATATAATTACCTGCTAATTTACCTCTTGCTCCTCTGGCCTGACTTTCACATGGTGAACTTGCTTCCGGCCAGGTGCTGCTGAACTCCAGCGCAGGTGACTTGCTTAGGGCAGAGATCAGCCCTGCTGACCACCTGCCTGTGAAAACCTTCCGAAGTGCTTCTCCCCAAGGTACGCACAAAGCCCCAAGTGAAACCCGCTTCTCCGACCAACTCACTGGCTGTGATAAATCGGCTCTCCCTCCCATCTTTCTTTTGAAAGTGCCCCTGAACCAAATTAAATAAAGACAGACTCCAACTCCAGGCCTGAGCATGGAGGCAGACAATAATCTTTTAATGGAATCCTATTCTTCAAACCGACATTTAGCCTGCATGAAGCTCTTGACAGGGCCAGTCTACAGCGGGGAAAGTGGGGAGGAAAGACAGGCTCTGAAGCAGAAGCTCATGGGCCGACTGGGCTGGCAGGTGCTTTTGGTGTAAGGCGCTGGCGTCGGCACTAACCGCTAACGCCCCCCACCCTATACACTCACGCCTCATGACAGCGGGTGAGAGCCCACCTCTGAGAAATCATCCAGGAAGGGAAGAATGCTATGGGTCAAGTTGGGAGGAATATTCAGTTTTCAGTCTGCAACCAAGGCCATGTCTTACAGATGGAGGAACACAGAGCTGCTGAGTGAAGGCGACACCCAAGGGACAAGGGGTCCAGTGGTGAACTGGCATTGTGACTACACAGGCATTAGATGGAATCGCAAAGGGAGAGACCACTTGCCTCTCCATTCATTCCTGGTCCTTCCAATTGTCTTAAGAAAAAGCCTGATTTGGAGAAAAACCCCTTATTTGGAGGGGATCCCTTGTATGTGGCTGGGGATTCGGTTTTGACTGGAACAACAAAGCAGGCAACAACCTCTAGCTGAACGGGCGCTGGTGCGGATGGAGATTCTAAGGGTTGCCCTCTGCTTATCATACGATTATTGTGACTTTCCTTTATGGTACTGATTTCAAATTTTTCTTAAACATGTATTTTTTTTGTGTCCAAAAAGAGTAATTTGAAGAGAAAAGGGTATAAAAACAAGTAAGTCACAGAGAGCTGGGATGTGGATGGGAAACATTAGTCCAAATCTATGACAACTGCATGAATCAGAATGTCATTCCTCATGTGAAGCACACACACACTCACCCACGCACACTCACCCACACACACACACACACACACACACACACACACTCATGCATGTGCTTATGCACATCTGAGCACACATACGACTCCTGCTAAGCCCAGATCAGGTCTTGGCTTGCATATCACCAGTGACAGACAGCTTACTACCTTTCCAGTAAGTTTTTACCAGTCAGTGGTTGGACAGAGACAGGTACTGAAAATGAGAAAATGTTTTCTAATGTTTCCCTACAACAACCCTCCACGAACCACCCAGCTCTGGCCCCATCCGGCCCCTGTGCAGAGCAGGTACACTTCAGCTACTCTTGTCTGGCACATCTAGGGCTGAGCTCTGTGGGTCCTTGTGGGTCCACTGGTGCCCAAGAAAGGGTCCAGATTGGAGTCAGGTGAATGGTTTGATGGCTCTCAGGTTCCAGTTGAAGGAAAAGCACTTTCTCTGCTCTGCTTCAGTGGGTTTGGGCAGGCCGGGCTGATGCTACACAGTTATACCTATGCTATGAATTCCAGGGCTCCAGAATGAGGAGAGAGAGGCCAGAGCCCCCTGAACACACCTCTCCAATGTTTTAATCTTCTTTGTGAGCTTCTAGTACAGAGGCACCTGGCAGCCCCAGAGACAGACAAATGAACACGTGTATGTACATGGGCCCTGCCCAGTGAGCACCACGGCCCCCCTTCCTACAGGTCAGCTTGAGGGGGTGCAGTTCCTGCCTGTCACTCCCTGCCTCCCAGGGACACCTGTGATCCCTCTGTTGCCAAGAAGTCCCTGGGCCCCTCCGCATCCAGCTTGCTTCCTTCCTATCAGATCCTGGGGTCCTGCTTCCTCCACGGGTCCTCGGGGTGCTCCCAGCTGCCTCCCTCCTGGCTGCAGCATCCTCAGCTGCCCTCTGTCTGCTCCCTGGAGTCCTAAGCGTGAGGTCCTTTGCTTTCATCCTGTTCAGTTGCCAATCAGCGGGCACCAAAGTGAGCCTGATGGACAGACCAGGCAGAAGGACAGGGCAGACTCCAGGCTGTGCAGACGAAGCCCTTCCTACTGGGCACCAGAGCCACCCTGCATCCCCTTTGATGGCTCAGAAAGTCTCCAGCACTGTGCTGTGACATTTATACTTGTCCCCACTGCCACCTCCATCCAGCAGGGCCCCTTCCCTCACTCAGGAGAAGCCAGCACAGGGGTCACTGCTGTCACAGCTCCTGCCCTCCTAGCTGATGTGGCAGCTGGCACCTGCAGTCAGGTTGTGAGCTCTGGGAGTTTTTTGTCTGAGGCCAACATCCTTGCAAAGGATCAGACTGGATTTTTCCCTCAACGGCTTTTTTTTTCAACTTACCCAAAGCAAAATGGTAAACTGTGGCTCCTGACCCCTTCCAGAAATTTAAGCTAAAGAAAATCAAACAGTTTGAATTTGATTCAAGTGTCCTGTGACCCCATTAGACAGGGTCACCCACAGCCAACCGCCTTGGAAGCACATGTGCTGAAGATTGGGTGCTGGACGTCTCCAAAGGCCCATGTGTTAAAGGTTTGGTCCTGGGATGGTACTGTTGGAAGGTGGTGGAGCCTGGAAGGGGTGTGTCTTAGTGAGAAATCTTTAAGTCATTGGGTCTGCCCTTGGAGAGGATTATAGGACTCCAGTCTCTCCTCCTCTTCTCTTTTGCCTCCTGGCTAATGAGGTGTGTGGTTTTGCCATACCCTGTGATTTTTCAATGATGCGCTACCTCACCACAGACCCAAAGCCATGAGGCCAATCAGTCATGAATAGAAACCCCCAAGATGGGAATCCAAAAACCTTTTCTCTTTATAAGTTAATTGTCTCAGGTATTTTGTTATAGTAATGGAAAGCTAACACAGCAGGACTTCAGGCAATGTCTTAAGGGCCAACCCTATCTCAGAAACAGTACATAGAGTCAGCAGCCTCTATCTCCAACCTCACTCATTCACCTGACCATCACAAAAACCATGAAGGAAAGCCTGCCTTGGAAATGCCAATCAGACTCCCCAAGAAAGGGACACAGCAGGAAACATGTCCAGCATCGTCGCAAAGGGTCAAATCTAAACAAAGAGAGGTGAAATAGGGTTACCCCAAAGACACACCATCTTTGAATTCCCAAGGGATGTCTCTGCTGCTTCTGGGATGTGCAAACATCAGCAAAGTGAAGAGAGAAGGTAGACGCTGCTCATCCCCAGACCCTGCTAACAAGGGGAGACACCGAACAAGCTCTCAGGGGACCCTTGGCAGTGCCAACCCAAGTCTTTCGTAAATGGGGAAAATTCATTTAGGTTTTAGAGAAATAATCAAACAGCAGCTGCTTCTAGGAAAGTGTGGGGATGGAGACTGACCGGGACAAACATGAGGGAACTTTCTGGGGTGGTGGGAAGATTCTGTACCTCATTTGTGCATTGTGTTGTATGGAAGTTTTACCTCAAAAATGAAAAAAGGTTGTAAAAACAAATATTGAACTCCGAGCAGTGCTGTGCCCTAGAACGTTCTGGATGGAGGGAGGCACTCCCTGCCTGGGCTGTCCAGCAGCGTGGTCACTTGCCACTCATGCACGGAGCACTGGGTACTATCTCTGTACTCTTGCACACAGACTCTCACACGTTCTCCCTAACCCTGAGGCTTGGACATGGTTATGGTGGTCTTTGTAGTAGATACAAAGGTAGATTCGGGCACACAGCAACAAAATAACTGAGAGTAGAAACCCCAGAATTTCACAATTTTGATGTTTCAGTTTGTTCCCTCCCACTCTAGAGAAAAGATTTGAACCTGGGGCAAGGAGAGCTCACTGGTAAAGCTCCAAAGATCTGTATTGGATGCCAGAGATTCCCAGCTCGGAGGGGACAAACATCCTGAAAGAAATCTTTGGTCAAACAATAATACACACACACACACACACATACACACACACACACACACACACACACACCATCTCTCATTTCATCCTCCCATCTGGAAAACATCCAGCCTCCCTTCGTGTTTCCCTCTCCTTCCTTTTCTCCCTCTTTCCCTCTCCATCCATCCAAGTTGTGAATCACAAGCAAGGTGCAAGGGTAAAAGCTTTAGACTCTAGGGTCAGACCTCAAGATTTGAATTCTGATTTACCAAGCATTTGACTTGATAACATCGTGCATTTAATCTTTCTGTGCCTCAGCTTAAAAAATAATACCTGCCTTGCTGGAATACCATGAAAATTAAATGAAACTGTAAGAAGCCCTCAGGGTTATTGTTGTTATTGTTTGTGCATTGTAAATGACAAGCTGAAACAAGAGTAGTGGCTGGGGATCAATACAAAAGCCCAGAGGAGGGCAGGTCCTGGTCAACCAGGGTCTGCACATTTTCCATCTCCCAGAGAAAGCACTTCAGCTTCCTTCTGCACCCAGCTCCATGGAGTCTGGCTCTAGGAGGGATTGCTTTTTGTTTATGATTCTCCCACCTGAAAGATGCCTGCCTCCTGAGCCAGCCCAGGAGATGGACCCCTAGGATTGTTTCTATCATCTTAGATGAAATTGGATTTGCTAGTGCTAAAGGACTACCCAGGAGCAGTGGCACCCAGGCTCGCTCTGTGACACCAGCATGCCATCAAGTGTTACCTGTCTGGAAAGTTCCTTGGGCAGCTCCACCTCTAAGAAGAAGTAGCCCTGCTGAGATCACAACCAGGGGTTAGTCCTACAGGATCCCACTGGCTTCCTTCTCCTGCAGCCATCCCCAGAACTACTGACAGACAGGCCAGCCCTTCTGGGTCAGTTCCTCCGTGGATGAGAGCATCACAGGGCAAGAAGAGAAAGGAACTGAGGCAGGCTATAGAGCCATGCAAGATACAGGGTCCTCTAGGAACTTAGACACCAGCACTCCAGACAGAGCCTCACTCGTGACCAGAGCTGGGAAGACCAAGTTGTTCATGTCTGGGCTGTCCAAGACAGTGATGCCTGGTAAGTTCCAGTGAGAGTCTGAGTCTTCATTATGACCACAGCTGTCATTACAGAGCTCCTCCTGTCTGCCAGGGCTAAGGACAGCACAGCCTCCATTTAGCTTCCTCTTAATTGATAGATACAGTAGACCACAGACACCACTGTCATGGCCACCTCGCATAAAAGGACACTGGTGCCTGACAGAAGGTCACCCGGCTCAAAAGTGGTGGAGCCAGGACTGTGACCAGACCATGCAAAAACAGAACCTCATGCTGAACTTTCAGTGTAAGCTCACACTACACCAAGGGCTCCTCTGAGCCTGGATGTGTGCAACACACATATGGAAATGCAGATCTGCATCTGAGGCCCTCCACGGCAAGGGGAGCATCCCACTTAACAGCTATACATGGTTAGCTTTAGCCACACAGGTGAAAAGAAAACTCCTCTTCATTTAGTTTACTAGTCCCCTGTCCAACCCCAACAAAAGACTATGACTATATTTTTGTTCATAGCATTTATCTCAATCAAATAAATCAAATCCTTGCAGGGTGCAGTGGCATGTGCCTATAATCCCAGCACTCTGAAAGACTGAGGCAAGTTCAAACCCAGCCTGGGCAATTTAAAAACTTAGCAAGACACTGTCTCAGAATATTTTAAAGGGAGGTGGGAGGACACTAGGGATGCAGCTCAGTGCAAAGACCATGGTTCAATCCCTAGCACTATCAAAAATCAATAATCAATCAAACAATCAATCAAACCTTATCTTTTGAGTCTACAAAAACTCCAGGCTGATGTCTGAGTCTCTAACTTCTTTGTTCCATTTTGCAGCCAGTTCACACCAAGAACACATTATCTAGGGTGGAGGCCAATGGGCTTGGCAATAGGAGTCTGATCTTTAGCAACCAGGTGTCCTAGAGCAGTTACTTCATGTCCCTGACCCTGGTTTCCCGCATCTGTCAAAAAGTTCTCCCTGCTCCCCACTGCAGAGACAATGCCAATCAGCTCTGTCACTCACCACCATTCATTATGCACCACGCACTTGTCCTGCCTTAACCACCTTGATCCACACCATCACATAGGACAGGTGCTAACACGAGCTGTGTTTTCACATGCGGAAGTAGACACTCAGAGGGGTAAATGATGTGGCCAGGCTAGACAGCTAGTAAATGACATGTACATTTTGTTCTATACCAAGTCCTGTCCTTGAACCACTGAGGTGCTGTGGGTAAACTCTAGGGACCTTCAGAAAGTATGTAGAAATGTGGCGATGAGCATACCCATGTCCCTAATCCCAAGCTCAAGCTCTGATCTCCTTCTTCCTAGTCCTGTCACCTTGGTCTTAGGTTCACTGCCTGAGAAGTCTGGGAGAATCCATCTCTGCTAGCGTTGAAGCCGTCTTTCACCCAGCGGTGCCTGTCTCAGAGTACAAACATTCATTCATTCATTCATCACAGCTGCACGAAACCCCCAACCTCAGCAAGCGTTTGAGGGATTTTCTTACAGGAACCCATTAACTTCCGGAGCCTGCAGATGCGGGACCTCCCACTGGTGACACCTGGTGGCCCAACAGATGCTGTCTCTCCATATCGCCAGCTGGCTCTGGGGGATCTGCAGCTACCTGAAAGGAAGCCAGGCCTGGAACAGGTCAGACAGATCAACCTTGGAGCACCCCTGGGGACTGTCAGGGAGTCCCTGCTCCACAGCTGTCAGTCAGGCCTTCCCTTTAACCAACCATCTACACTCCAAATGCCCTTTTCTAACTCAATCACTGTTCTAGGTTTCCTGGAGAAGGTCCAGGATTATATGATTATGTTATCACATCATATTATCTGAATTGGTAACCCAATTACATGCTAAAAACAGAAAAGGAATAAAAGGGCATCAGTCAGCCCATATCCAGTTTGGCTTTTCATGGGAACCAGAACAGGCCCTGCTGTCTGCTGAGAGCCCAGCCAGTCCTTTGCAGCCTCGCTGCTGTCAGTGAGGTCCATGCAGGGCTGAAAATTTGGCCCTTGGAGCAGGACAGTGAAGCCTGGGTAGACGTCTCAGTCAGTGTTCTGTTGCTATAACTGAATATCATGGACCAGGTGATTTATAAAACAAAGAGGTTCTTTTAGTTGGTGGTTCTGGGAAGCCAAGAGCATGGTGCTGTATCTCATGTGGAAATTCTGACCACTTCGTAATGTGGCAAAAGGCATTCCACAGTAAGAGAGCAAGTGTGCCTTCTCGGGTTTCTCTTCCTTTCCCATGAAACCTCCGGTGGCATCACAGAGCCCCATCCTAATCGAGTCTGCCTAGTTGTCCCATTTTTCCCAGCATAGCTGGAAGTAAAGGGAGGGATTTGACCCACCGCTGTCACTCCCCTCCCCCACCCCTCTTTTTATTATCCCCACCATGGGCTGGGACAATTTGCTCCAGTGTCTTCCCTGGCTATCTAGCAGTGTCCTCCCCAGCTGTCTCAACCACTCTCCCCAATTCCCCTCCAGTGTCAGGGAAGCCAGTCAGTCAGCAGGGTGCCGCTGCCCAGTTTAGCTACTTCAGACCCTATTGTTGCCTTTTTGAAAAAGGCAAAGTGCTCCCTGGCCTGGCTAACATCAGAGAAGGAGGGATCTGTGCCCACTGTTAATATCCCCAGCTAGCCTTCCAGAAAGTTCCCTGGTTTCAGCCCCGCCCCTCCCTGGCACAGGCCTGCAGCTGCTATGGAAACAGCCATCCCCACCTACGTCTCTGGTTTAGACCAGGAGGGCTCTTGCTTGTGTACTGACCCCTGTGTTGCAGCACGGGCCCTGTTACAATAAAGACTCACTTTGGTGTTCCTGTAAGCCTGCTCGTGATTTATCTCTCAGGTAATATGGGCTCCAAGACTCCTGCACATCAAAAAAAAAAAAAACAAAAAAAAAAAGAATTAAGATGTGTTACATAGGTGTACCAATTCCTCACAAGGAATGTAATCATCATGTACTGAAAACATGTACTAATAAAAAAACCTACTCTGGATTCTTATCCTGGGTATTGTAGACAGAGTGATCAGTTCAAAAGAAGAGCAATAAACTGTTAGTACTGAAGAACTCCAGAGACCAGCAGCCAAATGAAGACCAGCAGTAGAGTCCAGCACCCAGTAGAGTCAACCCACGGTATTTGGCACAAGTCAGCACCAAAAAGTGAAGGCCTGGAAGTGGCAGAATGTTATGGTTTGTGTCTGGATGTCCCCCCAAAGCCTCATGTGGTCATGGGGGGTGGGATGTTCAGAGGCAGCTGAATCTAGATTTGTGACTGATTCATGATCCAATGCTGGGATTAAGGATGTGAGTGCTACACCCACCCTAAGGCAGGTAGCCTGCGTACAATATAAGGGACAAAGACTTGTTCTCATCCTCTCCCTCCACACCTCGTCTCTGTCTCTCTCTCTCTTTCTCTGTCTCTGTCTATCTCTCTCTGTCTTCCATCCTTCCTCTCTCTTCTCTCCTCTCCTTTTGCTTTTACTGTTTTCTACCACCATGAATGGTTGCCACTCTGTCTTGTGCACCCTGCCTTGGAACCAGCCAATTATGAACTGAAACCTTTACAAACTATGAGCCAAATAAACCTTTCCTCCTTTAACTTGTGGGTGTTGAGTATTTTGTCTTAGCAAGGAGAAAACTAACTAAGATGCGGAACCAGTACCTGGTTAAGTTAAGTTATGGTACCTGGCACAAGCTGGCACCAGAAGACAATGGCCAGCAGTAGCAGTAGCCAGCAGCTGGCTGTCTCAACTGTTGGCATCCAGCTTCATCCAGTGTCATCTGATGACATCAGGACTGCTACAGAGCTTCACTTTGCCAATTCATGATTTTCATCTGAATTGAGGAGAAGAACCCTAAGCTGATCGGTAACACAAGGCTTTCATCTAAGTCTAATCACCTCCTAAAGGCTCACCCCCAAAGCCATTAACATATGACATTGCAGATTGATCTTTACTGTGGGTTTTGGAGGGGGGACACTCAAACTATGGCACTGGGACTCAGGTGATGTTTCCCAGACTTGAACCTTCCAAGGACCACTGTCTCAATTTTTGACATGTATTACTTTTTATTTTTCACCTGAGAAGTATCTTTAACCCTTTTCAATTTAAACTGTGTTTGTAAAAGGAACCTTAGTTTCACTCTCTCAAAGAATGTAAGCTTGAGATTGGTCCAAGTTCTACCCATGCTAGCTGCGACTCTGAGCGGTTCACTAAGTCTCTGAGCTTCAGTTTCAAAATCTGTAAGATGCGGACACCAGATCTCTGTCATAGTGGCATGCCAGGATGAAATGAGCTACTAATCAGCAAGGTTCATGCCACTGCTTGGAGCTTAGTAAGTGTGACCTACTACTTATAGCAGATTCCCTGCTGTAAGTAGGAAATAACTGTGTAGATACACACAATGAAAGTCAAAGAGTTTATTAACGTTAAAGACCACCTGCCTGAAAACCTGTTTTCTCCTTTTTAAAAATAGAGATGGACAATGGTTAAAATGTTGAAAAACCCATAAATGCCAAATAGGATTTCTCCTTAATGGAATCAGAAGAATTGAGGCAAACCCACAGGGAAACCACTGTGCCCCCTCCTGGTACCCTCTCTTCATCCCTGCCCTCTGAAATTACCTTCCCAACATGGGGAAGGGCTCGCAGACAGTGGTTTCCTGGGAGATAGGGAAAGGAACCCCTCTCCAGGGGCGAGAGCTGTTAAGTTTCCTACAGCTATTTTCAAACCACTTGAGCCAGCTCTTCTTCAACTCCTCCCACGCATTCTTCTGTGCAGTCTGCGGCAGGTGAGAATTTGGTATCTAAAGAGAGAGTGGCTTATGAGAGAGGTTTCCACAGGAAGAGCCTGGTGGCTAAGGCCAGAGTGAGGCTAGGAGGAGTGTACAAAGGGAGAACTTGACCCCTTGGGATTGGAATGGTGTCTTAAGGGTGACTTACGCAGGCTGCAGCGTTCCAGAGATATTTCATATTCACTTTCTTCAGTTCTTGGCCAACCCAGTGAAATGATGATCAAACCAAGTCTCAAAATGTCATCGCTCCCCAGGGTTGAGACGAGGCAAGAATCCAAGTTTACCACCTCGTGTTCTTTGTACCATGCCAAGAGTTCTCTCTTGATGACTTGATCAGAGTATACCATAAAACATGTAATAGATATTTGAGTAGATAAACACATACTCATGCCGTGGGAAGCAATTGAGTTACCGCATTCTTATTATATGCCTAGCAACAATTGCTAAGGAATTTATATACACTTTGCAATTAAAAATATAAAACCACTATAAAATAGAGATGGCTAGTTCATCATTTAGGAATTGTGTTAGGAACTGTAGGAAATCCTGCACTCATGGCATAGGAAGTGGACACCAGTGGTTTCAGGCAATGACTTTGTTAAAGTATCTGTGTCCATGAAAACAACCAACTTTCCAAAGAGCATTCAAGCAAAGCAGATCTAAGGGAATTTGTGGCCAGAGCTCAATCAGCATCTATATTTACTCTTTCCTAATGGTTTGTTCTTTTCCATTGCCCTTCTCCTACTTTACAAAAGCAGGATTCCCTGTACCCCATCCTGAATCAGTATGGTGTGTTGCTCCTGGGTCAGCAAAGGAAACGTTCAGATTCCTGTTGTCATGGTGCCTCCTTCATCAGGGAACCATAACACAAGCTCCCATTCCTACCCAATGGCTAATTCCACTTCCCCATTAAACACATTTCAGTTAGAGTGCAACAAAATAAAAACCAAGATGTCTACAGGATGGTCAAAAAGGTAACAAAAATCCTCTTCTGAGCCTTGGAGAGTTGCTGACAGGGATAAACTGCCACTCAGATGTCAGAATCTGTCCCCAGAATCTAACGACAGCTAGAAGGTTTTGAAACAGCAGAGGGACCAGCTGTTCCACTTGCTCTGCACAACCCAAGGACCTTACGCTATGGGTGGCCATCCTGGTGTGTGGTGGTTTCAGCCCTACACTTGGTCCACCCTGCTTATCTCCTCTGAAGAATGCTACACTGCGCGCACCCATTTCTCTCAATATAAAACCCAAGCCCATTTTTCCATGAAATGCTGATTCAGCTTAATCAAGCCTGTATTTCCCAGTTTACAAATCCATTCTTTTCCCCATAAAGTTCCTTACTTTTATTTTTTAACTGGCATGTGATTTCCTGGTTTACAAGTAAAACAAATCATTAGAATTAGGGCATGTTACTTTACCCAAGTATGCAAAGATAAAGCATATTTCTTGGACTCCAAATTGCCATTCTTGAAAGACACACCAACATCTGATGTGTTTTTGATTCTTGTTTGTTTGGGTTTTGTTTTGTAATGTGGTACTGATGACTGAATCCACGGCCTTGGCACTGAGCTACACCCACCTCCATACTTTCTGTGAGGTAGGGACTCACTAAAAGTTGCCCAGGCTGGGCTTGAACTTCTGATCTTCCTGCCTTGGCCTCTCAGAGTGCTGGGATTGCAGGTGTGTGCCCTAATGCCTGGCTCAATATTTTATGCTTTATTAAGAAAAAAATGCTGTCAAGTAAACCACAACACAATTATTTTCTTATTTGTAAAATTATCTTGTATATGTTGAAAGCTTTATCAGATGAATGTAGATATTAAATATTTATATCATAAAACAAAAATATAAGCAAAATTGATTGAGACATTTCTCAAACTTCTTTATATATGATACGGAACACTTCTCAGTTGCTTTTCAGTGAAGTTATTCAGGCCTGTTTTTCTTTTTTTTTTTTTTTTTTTTTTTTTTT
>RJWM01023528.1:0-32031 GCA_004363535.1 Dasyprocta punctata
GGGTCACACGGACCCAGCCTCTCATCTGATTCCTCCGGTAGGAACATCTCAGATAGCTCGGAGCATGAGATGGAAAAACTAAAAATAAAGAGAAAAATATACAAAGCTATTTTTAGAACCCTCATTAGAAGAAGAACTTCTCAGCTTGACTCAAACCCAGAGGAGGCGAAGGCAAATAATCTCATCATTTCAGCTACTTTTGTGTAAGAAACACAGTTTGGAAAAACTGAAATTTGACACAAGGTAGAAATTAGGGAAAATATTTTAAACATACATTGCCAACAAAGTGTTATGCTAATAATAAACTGACAATTCCCACAAATCCAAGAGAAAACCCAGGGACTGATAGGAATAAACCATCCACATGAGAAGAAAAAAAATCCAATAGCTGTGAGAGGTATGTTCAAAATTACTAATAATCCAAGAACTACAAATTAAGAGTACAGGGAAAATACTGTGATTTGGAAGAGACCAGAAGATTTCTAATATCTCAGTAAGCAAAGTCTGAAAGAGTCAGGGACAGTGATTGTTGAGTGTAAATTGTTAAAATCTTTCTAAGGACAAAGTATCATTATGGAAAAAACTCATAACTTATGTCATTTTGAGCCAGGAATATTATTCTGAGTTCATTCTAAACAGATAATTGCACAAGCAGGGCCATATGTATAGTATGAAGATTTTTTAAGATAGCATTCATAATCTTGAAGAGCGGGGGCCGACTGTGAAGCCCTCTGTGGCACACAGTGCCGGCCACAGTGCTGGCCCAGGCAGCTGTCGGTCCAGGAGGAGGTGCCCGTGCCGGGGTCAGACCAGGGGCCTCCCCACTCCTGCGTGGCTCCGGCTAGGGGCTCCCCAAGCTTCTCCACCGAGTAAGCAAGTTTGGATCCTGTTCTGATTCTTTCAGCCAAAAGCCAGTGCATGGACCCATTAGTAAGGAATTGCTTATCTGGATTACGACACAGCCGTGCGGTGTAACACCATTCAGGTGACTCAAAGCACCGGTGACTCAAAAGCACGGTTGGCTCCACTGTCTGTGTCGGGTGAGATTCCCATCAGGAGCTGTGACTGAAGCAAAGGTTTGGGAACATGAAGTGTGAAGTCATCCGCTGAGTTAAAGCAGGAAAGTGAGCAGCAATGAGAGATACAAATTAGAATCCCAGGGAAGAGACACGTTGTTTACACGCTGCCCATCAGGGGAGGTTTGAACCATCGCTATGCATTACATTATATACATAGTTACCATACGTATTTCAGTTTTGAAACACTCTGGAAGTGCCCCTTGGTAACATCATTTTAAAAATCATGATATAATAGATAACAACTGCATCATCTTTAAATATCTTGGGTTTTCTTTGTGTTGTCTTTTGGGGGAATGTTTGGGGTTGGTTTGTTTTTTACATAACTGACGCAGTCGAGGACCAAAGAGACAGAGGGCGAACAGACTCCTGGGCCCGTCGCTGTTCATCCAGAGCATGGCTTGTGTTTTCTTCTGAGACAGCCAGGAGCTTAAAGTCAGTGTGTCGTCTCACTTCTGCAAGAAGCAGCGAAGCCGCCCTGCAGGGCCGCACCCCCTGGCGCCCCTCCCCCGCTCCATCCCCAGGCAGCAGCGGGTGGCACTCCCTGGGTGGCCACCCTGGCCCGGGGCAGGCACAGCAGTGAGCTGAGGAGGCCGTGTGGTCCCCAGGTTGATCTTGAAAGCGCACGTCTTTAAAAACTTGACTTTTAAGTCTGCCACCGGAGAAAGGACAGTTTGCTTTTTATTTCTGCTTTGATTTGCTGAGATTCTGGAACATACCCTTAAACTTCCAAACACCTGGAAGTCCAGGCTGGGGCCTGGGCCTGGAGAGGACCCTGCAGGAGGCGGCACTGCGCGGCCGTTACCCGCACAGCTGGAGCTGAGAGGGGAGCGGGGCTGGGGCTGAGGCCGCCAGGCAGCCAGGGCACGGAGGCCCCTGCGTCCCTATCCAGGAGGAGACTGTCCCTCCCACGGCAGCCTCTCCTCCAGGAAGACACCGTGGACAGGTCGTGAAGCCCCAGCGTCCAGAGGGTTCTGGGCCGGCTCTCCGGAGCCTCGAGGCAGGGCACGTGGACGGCAGCCACGCGTGCCCGGTGACCAGGCCACAGCTGTCTGCGGGGGGACGCGCCCTGTGCGGGCAGCACTCAGAGAGCAAAAGAGGCCAGTGGAGGATCTGGGACGGGTGACCGCCTCTCAGGGCGAGAGGACCTGAGTTCCCTCGAGCCGGGAAGCTGGGACTTTTCCACCCGTGGCGAAGCAGGGATCCTTGAGCTCAGCCAGGGTCAATTAGAGAAACCTAGGTCCACTCCATGACTGCAGGCCCAGGGACAGAGGTGGGGGCATTGACCAGGAGCACAGGAAGGCAGGGATGGAGAGGTGGGGAGGCTGTATGACCCTGCCAGGGCATCGACCTGACCCCAGGTTCTCATTGCTCAACCCGGCCGTCCGGATGTGTCACCAGAGCAGGAGGGGCCTTGCCAGCCCCGTGTGACTGCCCAGAAGCCCGTCCGGGTGACCCAGGGGTGCTCGTCCCTCGCCTGCAGGTAGGGGAGGAGGAGCACCCAGAGGAGGGTGCATCCCCCTGCATGGGGTGCCCCAAGGTCAGGGCTGTCCTGGAGACAGGGCGGTTGCTGTTCCCATGTAGTCTGTGCTTCAGAAGACAGCTCTGCCCGCCTTGCTGGGAGGCGCTGGGGCAGGGCAACAGAAGAGGCCAGGAGGCCGTGCACGGCTGGGACAGTGCCCACAGGGGGCGAAGGCAGGGGGTACGCAGGGTGACACAAACGCACCATCTCTGCAATCAGACCAGGTCCACAGCAAGCGTTACCAAACCTGCTATGCGGCCCTGTCAAGGGACCCTGCATCCAGCTCTCACAGAGAGAAATTAGGTGGGGTGAGGCCAGCCACGATCGGGGACCCCTTCTCCGCCCTGTCCGCCCTCTCCAAAGCCTCAGCAGCTGTCCTGCAGGCTCCACCTGGTGCCTTCACGGTCCAGGCTCCCGGAAATACGGCCCTTCCCCTGGCGCCCCCCTCACTACCCATCTGGATCATGAAATGAGAACTGAGACCCAGTCGTGGGGACACCCAGCCCTGTGGTCCCTCTAATCCCCTCCGCCCTGTGCTCGCAGGCTGGACTGGAAATTACCCTCCACCCTCCGCGGTATGGACCTTGCCTAACGCCAGTGAGAAACCCAGGGCCGAGGTGGAATCCCCGTGGCTGGCCGGAGGCCCCCGTGTTTGAGAGCAAGCAATTCTGCGGGACAGCGAGGCAGCGTGTGGCTCTGTGCGCAGACAAGTCCGGCCCAGGGCAGAGACACAGCCGGGCTCCCAGTTCCGGGTTTCCTGGAAGCCAATCAGCCTTATCAGTCAGCCCCTCCCGCGGAGAAGAAAACAGACCGAAAGTTCTGGGGGGTCCATTGTTCACCGCTTTATTGGCATCTGGACATCCAGTGAATCGCTTTCCCTGAGGGCAGAGGCCAGCAGCGGCCCCAGGAGCCCAGGGGTGCAGCGCCCAGGGCCTCTTATTGGAGCACCCCAGCATGGCCCCACACTCCCCAGCCCGGGGAGCTGAGCACCTACCGAGGGCACAGAGCACTTTCAAGACCCAGGTCCACAGCTCAAGCCAGACGGGGCAGCCTCCCCGGGCCGGGGGCCTGACTGTCCTTCTGGGGTGGCCTCGTGTCCTCGTCGCTTTCTCTGGGGCTGAAGAAGCAGCCAGAAGCCGCCAGCACAGGCTCCTGCACAGGCCGGGGACAGACGCCCCTGCCCCGGAAGTCAGGGACTGAGCCTGGGCTGAGGAGAGAAGAGGAGGAAATGCCAGACTCTTCTAGTTGGGGGTTCAGCTTTATCCTTGGGAAAACAATAGCTGGACTCGACTGTCAGGAAGACAAGGGGAAATAAAACTCCCCAGACAGGCGCGCCCGCTTGTTTATCAGGGGATTCTTCTGGAAAACATGCTCGCTGGTTTCCTGGCCTTGATGGCTTGTGGGGAATCAGCTTCTCAGTGGCCTGGAGGTGGTGTCGGGAAGCCCTCAGGGCCACTTCCTGGGGACCTCGGGCCTGGTAGGGAGCATGTCTGTGCCTCAGTTTCCCGACCCATCAGAGAGGGATGGTCCCTGGGTTCCTGCAGGGACCCCTGACTTACCCGTGCCACCCCCAGGGAGTCCTTCCTGGGTGCAGCCTTGGTTCTACCAGTGGTGCCGAACTGTGAACCAGATGAATGCAGAACCTGGCCGTGGGGGAGACCAAAGTGGGAAGCAGAACCGGAACCAGCAGGTGGCCTCCTCAGGCCTGGGTTCAAGGTGGCACGCACACCGTGGGCCCCTGCATGGCCCTAGGGTGACGGCAACAGGACCCAGCAGAATTACAGGAGGGCGACATCAACGGCAGTGGGCAGAGAACAGCAAAGTGCTCGGCACAGTGTCCGGTAAACACAGCTCCTCTCGGGGCTCGGGGAGCAGGGGGAGCAGACGGAAACTACAGGGGAAACATTCCCGAAGCCTCCGCGGGACGGGGCCAACAGCTGGGCGCAGCTGGGAGCTGTGACAGAGCTCAGAGGGCCGCAAATGGCGATGGGGTGGCTGAGCCGCAGCGTGATGGCCCCGGGGACTACCCCGCTCTCGGATGGCCAGGCGGCAGGTGAGCTGAAGGCGCTCCTGCCTGGAGAACCCAGCGCACAGCCGGGCCCAGGAGCCGCGGCCCGGAGGAGAGTGGGTGGCGCCTGAGCCACAATGGCCGCAGTCCCCAGCGGGGACACCGAGTCCCTAGCCTGAGACCCGGGCTCTGGGTCAGCGATCCCACTCCCCTGCCCTGTTCCCAGCGTCAGGACAGTGGGCTCTTCCCCTCTTGTCATTATCTCCGATGCGATACGGTACAGCAACCCCTGACATAAAATTCCCTGGGCTGTGTTGGGCAGTGTAAGTCATCAGGGACCCCTGGAAGTTTGCAGGATTGCACAGCTCATGGGCAAATTCCCTGTCATTTTGCAAAAAGGACTTGAGCACCAGCTGTTGGCACTGAGGGTCCCGGGAGCCGTCGCTCGCGAATCCGGAGCACAGACAGCGGCACCGCTCTCGGCCACAGCCTCGGGTGAGGAATTGGAAACCTCGAGGCCCCCGGGATCCGTCGAGCTCCGGTTGTCCAGCTTCCGCCTGGGCTGCCTCTCTGCCGCAGCACACGCCTGAGCAGAGCTGCTCGTGTGCACGCAGAGTTATCAGGAGAGAATAGACGCGCGCCAGGAGCCCAGCCTGAGAACGCGGGCTTCCAAGTAGTTCATCCTACAGAGACTGACACGAAAAACAGTTTCAGGGCTCCAGCGCCCCGCGATCAGAGTGGGCTCCGATTCCTGGAGACTGGCTTAGCAGTGGTTCCTAAAGGAGGCCGGGAGGGGCCCGCGTCGCCCCTGAAGGGGTGAGTCAGGAGGAGGCACCAGGGGGGCTGTCAGCTCTCACCCGCCAGCCTGGGCGCCCCCGGGGCTTCATGGCAGGGTCTCCTCTCTGTGCCCACAGGGCGACCCGAGAGAGAAAGGCCAGAGCTCTGCAGGGGAGCTCACCAGTCACAGAGGAGCCACTCAGACAGGGAGCCCTGCAGGGAAAAGGCCGGAGAGGCAGACGCTTCGGGCCCAGGGCTCTTCCCAGGACCACAGTAATTACCCGGGTGACAGGGCTGCCCCCACGCTCTGGAGAAAAGCTGGAGGCCACACGTGTCCCCATAGCCAGGATTCAAGCCTCACCCTTGGTCTCCACTCCCAACTGCAAAAGCCCACGCTACTGCTTCCCAGCTGGGTGACATTAGGCAAATCACACAAGCTTTCCAAGGCTCCCAAAGGACAGGCAATATTATCAGGACTGTTACTAAAAGTGCATGAGTCTTTGCAGGAGCATTTCAGGCATAGCCATTATCACATAGCACAAGCTGGGCAAACTTTCTCTAGAGTCAATTGTAGGTGTTTCAGATATTGTGAGCCAAGAAATATATTTTATGTGGTGAGAGATATAAATGTATGAGAAAGTATATTAGAGAGGCTGTGGAGGATTACACTGGGCCCTCCACACCCGCAGGCTCTGCATCCATAGATTCAGCAACCTCAGATCAAAAATATCGAAACAAATGTCCAGAGATGTAGCTCTGTGGTACCCAGTGTACGTAGCATGCTGGAGGCCCTGGGTATCATCCCCAGAATCCTGGGAGAAAGAAAGAGAGAGGAGGAGGAGGAAGTCGAGGGTGGAATGGAGGGAGAGAGGGAGAGAAAGCAGAGAGACAGTAGAAAGAAAAAAATGTTAAAACTATGTGTGTACTAAATATGTAAGAGGTATGTTTCTGATACTATTCCCTGAATACAACCACTTTCATACATACTGCTGCATTGTGTTACATGTAATATAGTGATGACGTAAATTATAAGAGGTTATGTGCAGGTTTTATGCAAACACAACACCATTTTACATACAGGACTCAAACATTAGCGGATTGTGGTATCTTGAAGAAGTCATGAACGAACCCCGTGGCTATACAGGGCCAGCCACGTATGTAAAGCACAGGTAGAAAACTCTGGCCCACTGTGTCCTGTCTGCCTGGGCCAACCTCCCTGGCCACCTCCCCTTGGAGGACTGACCGGAAGAGAGACCACAGAGCCCCCAGTTCCCACCCTGAGATTCCGAGCTCAGTGCCCGCTGACTGCACCCATGATTGCATCTCACCTGGGGTGAAGGAGGTGACCATCTCTGCCCAGGAAGCAGCAGGAAGTGTCCTCTGCTGGGAAATGGGGCCCTGGATGCCAAGCGAGGGAACAGAAGAAGCCTCCAGCCCAGGGGTGCTCAGCATGGGCTCCAGGCAACCTGGGGTCCGCAGCCTGCTTTGAGGCACCCAAGAGCCTGTCTTCCTCATTCCCCTTTATGTTTTGATGTGACATAGAACTTTCTTCCACCCAAGGGGCCCAATGCTGCAACATTAAACAGTAGCAAGGCATGGAAGCCCCGTCTTTCTGTCCTACTCATTTTATTCCTGGAAAACCCTGACGTATCCAAGAAAAGACGGAGGCACGGCGGGGGTCTCTGGGGGCGTAAGGCCGGGGTGGGTGTTGGACAGGGTGTTAGGGCCCACACTCGGGCTTAGAAGAGGGAGAAAGATGTCACCTTATTTTCTTGGCCTTCTCCTGTGACAGGAACTTTCCCTATGTTATGTTATTTAATCCTCTCAAAAGACAAAATTAGAATTTAACTAAGATTTCATCGGCTTTTCTATTCTAAATTGGACAACACTTTGTTCCTCAGAGCCAAGGAGGTGGGTTTTACAGGCAGAGAGCTGAAGAAAGCAGAAACCAAAGAAGGAAAAGCAGGTCGGTCATTTGAGATTACCTCCCCGGTCAGGCAGGCAGGGGCACGATGGGAAGCGGTGGGAAAATGACGGCCTGGCGTGGCGGAGGTTATGCTGTGTGCCTCACACCGAAGGACGGAAACACGGACGGCAGAGGAAACCTCGCTTCCACGCCGAGCGAAGCCGTGCCTAGGCAGCCGGCTGTTTCTCCTGGTTTCCCGGGAGGCCGGATAACAGCCCGGCTCCGGGTGGCTGACGTGGGGCTCGGGCGTAGGTGACTCCATCTTGGTTTTCCACCTGGTCTCTCGGGGCGCGATTCCAGGGCTTTGCCCAACCCGCTAACTTTGTAGTGTGGGTGTGATAAACCCATTTTGCGAAAGAGTGACGCAAGGCTCACAGAGATTTAAAAAGTGGTTCCAGTCACACAGCTATTAAACGGCAGTCAGGCCGTCCGGGAGTTTTCAGACTTGCGGGCTCTGCCGTGCGTCCTCGGGGCCGGGGTTTGGAGCTGCGCCTGGGACGTCCCTAACCTCTCCAGCATGGGAGCACAGGACGGAGGGCCGGGTCTTGTCCAAGCCCAGCCAAGGCGGCCCGGGCCACCGCTAGGACACATGCAGCCCCCTCCCCAGACACGGCCCCCTGCCACCCCGGTTCAGGACAGAGCACCCCTGCATGGTTGCTGGGGCTCTGCCAGTGCTTTCCCAGGGGACTCAGACGTTGGGGACACGGTCGCCGACACCACAGCGGGGAGAGGCGGCAGGAAGAGGCAGTTCAGGAACTGGAGAGCGGTTCCTCCACGAGCAGGGCCATGGCTCCCGCCGTGGGGAAGACGCCCAGGGGCTGAGAGCCGGGCGCAGCACGAGCAGCTCTGGAAGCCGCTGCCTGCTGCCACGGCCTTTCCCTCCTGACCCGGGCTTCGTCCTGTCGGGGTGGGACAGCAGGCACGAGGCCCACACCCAGGGGTACAAGGACCCCGGGAGGGGATGTGACACGTGCCCTGCGCCCCGCACACGAGTCGCCCCAGTGTGGCCCTGCGGCAGCCCCGGTGCTCCCAGGAAGCTGACGACACCCAGCGCGGCTGCCAGAGGGGCTGGCGGTGAGGGCTGGGGTCCTCCCTGCCTGGGAGGGTTCTGTGACCCTTCCTCCCAGCAGCCCTGGCGGTGGCTACAAGTGACACCCACACACAGACCAGCCAGAGAACATTCTGGAAAGTCATTGAATGTGGGCCACAGACCCCACCTCAGCAGAAAATCTCCACATCCTGATGTTCCAGGCTGTCGAGAGACCCCGGATCCAAGGATGCCGAGGTCGTGGTCCCCAGAGGCCTGAGACAGCTCCTGTCCCCTCCGCCTCCTGGGGGACACTGGGCTGGCTTTCAATCCCGAAGGGAGCGGGCCCACCCAGGAAGAGGAAGAGGATGACAGGCATGGGGGGCCCTGTGCAGGAAGAAGCGAGGGCGCTACCTCCAGCTAGAACTGGGGACCCCGTGCCCCAGTTCTCAGCCCACCTGCATAGAGACGGGCGTTGACACATGGGGAAAGTCCAGCACCACCTCCGCCAGCTCCCCGTGGCATCCACGCTGCATGCGGGCCTGGCTCGCTAGGAAGCAGACCCCAGAGGCCTCTGGGAGGGGAACCCGGGACGTGTGCGTTTGAAAAGAGGCCACTGTCCCTGGACAGGAGGTCAGAGGACATCAGAAAGCACACGAGCGGCTGCTTGCTCGGAAGGACACGGCACTGTGTACCCACAGTGACCCAGAGGCCCAGAGAGTGGGTTCCAGGCAGAGACTCAAAATGTCTGGGTCTGTGGGTGAGTGGCTTTTGGGTTGTTTGTTTGTCTGTTTGTTTTGAGGCAGGGTCTCACTGTGCAGCCCCGGCTGGCCTCAGACTCGAGGCAGTCCTCCTGCCGCGGCCTCTCAGGAGCTGAGACATGGCCACGCTGCTCCCCACCGTGGACGGAGCCGTCTCAAAGTGGGGACACGTGGGGAAGCCTCTGAGCCGCTCCAGAGCGAGGGTGTCGCCATGCTCGTTCTCACTCCATTGTCGCCGCCCCTGTGTTTGCAGAGGAGAAACACACGCCTGTGCCCCAGGCTCCTGTGGGTTGCTGTAAAAATACAAGGTGCACCAGGAACTAAAATGCACAGCATACGAGGAGAACCGGCCTGAGAGACAGCGAGGTAAGCCTCTCATGGTGCCTGGATCCAGCCGTGCCTGAAGGCTACTCTCTTCCTGGATCTTACTTTCTTACGCGTTCACAGACATCATATGAGTCAGCAAAGAATTCTCTGCCTCCCTCTTCCTCTTCTTCCTGCTCCCCCTCCTCCTCCTTTCCCTGTTTCTCCTTCTCCTTCTCTCTCTTCTTCTTCTTTCCCACTTTGAGATAAGTCATCACTTCGTAGTCGTAAGGAGTGGGATTACATGTAAAAAATTGCACATTTTTCTTCTTCTATGTAATTTGTCCATGATTCAGGAGGAAAAAAACCCATCAAAGATGACCTAATATAATTACAAGTTTCGAAACACTACTTTCATGAATACGTAGATGACAGAAGTCGCCCGTTTGCCGGATCTCAATTCGGAGCAGCCCAGTCCCGGGGCGCAGGCCATGGCGCTGTCCAGGCAGTGGCACCCACAGGAGCTCTGCTGACAGAAGGGGAGCCCCGCGCACCCGCCGGGCCCTTGGACTGGAGAGCAGAAAGGCCCTTCTGGCTGCAGGGTTGAAACACTATCCCCGCACTTCCAAGAAGCAGACGCAGAATGGTTTCCGGCAGACCCAACCGCGCTCCACAGCAGCTGGGACGCCTGCCCCTGGCGGCCTGGGGCGCTGCCCACCGTGCTCTGGGCAGCAGTCCCGGCCCCCTGCGGCTCACAGCTGGACGCGGCCCGGACCCCACCGTGACTCCGCAGGCCAGCAGTGCTGATGGGGAAACGCGGCGGGCGGATGTGTGTCGGGAATTAGTGAGGCGGGAGTTCGGGGTCCATTAGAGGAAAGGACAGTGTGGAGTAGGCTGAGTCAGGCCCCTCCGGGGACCCACAGAGCGCCTGCCTGGTGCCCGCAGCTGTCCAGGTCCTGGCCAGGGCCTGCCAGACAGGACAGGGGCTCCGGGGAGGGGCCCTGTGTGCATGCTGCAGAGACGGGACCCTGAGACGGGACGCCCACCGGGTAGAGCCTGCTGCTTGCACAACACCAGAGCCCCCACCCCGCTCCCCTCAGGCACCCTAGATGGGGACCTCCTCCCGGCCGGCAGGAGCCCCACTCCCCGGCCTCGGCAGCCTTTCCCCTCCCTCTTCTGCCCACGATCTTTATTCTTCAACGCTGTGGGCTACGACCCCGGTGTTCCAGTAACATAAGAGTTTGGCACCCCTGGTCACCACCTGCTCAGCAGAGCAGCTGGACAGCAGCCCCTCGGGTGTCCCTGCCACCGTCCTGTGAGTCCCATCTGGAAGCGGTGGACAGGGAGCCATCAGCCAGACCCCCGGGCCCCCAGATCCCAGGCCTCCTCTTCCCTGCACCCTCAGAACGGGTAGGGCCACGAGCTCACCCTCCACGAGGCTCAGCAAGTGCAGCCTGGGAGGGGCCAGGAGATCACCAAGGGGCACCTCAGTTCACCCAGGGGGAACCGAGCCCGGAGGCCATGCAGGCCCTGCTGGTGACGAAGCTCAGACTCCAGCCCCTGCAGAACCCGTGACCTCCGGAACGGTCCATCTCCCCAGCTCCTGCCCCCAGCCCGGGGCTGGACGGGGCGCCTGGCGGTGAGATGGGCAGAGCTAGGCCGGTCCGAGCTCCCCAGAACTTTGGAACTGCCATTGGACTTAGAAAACAGGGCTTTTGTTTTCTCCTTTCTTCCTGCCTCCTTCCTTCCTCTCTCTTCTCCTTCTCTCCCCTCCCACCCTCTCTTTCCCCCCACAGTGGTGCAGACGGAACCCAGAGCCACGCGCGTGCCATGAACTGCACCCCCACCTCGTATTCCTGCCTCCAACCTAGTTTCTCAGTTTTTGGTAAACAATCCTAAAGACGGAGGAAGAGCTTGAGTTACTTAACTCTGATCTGTGTACACGTGTAACTGTCTGTGCCAGGGTTTCCACACGCTCACACACATGTACCACGCATGGACACACCACAGGACAGGGAGGCAGAGGGCCCCGAGCCCCACACCGCGTGGGGAGCCATCGCTCGGCTGCCTGTCTGTGGCTCGTGCCTGAGATCTGACCCCCGCGGCTCGGTGTCACTGCTGTGGTTATCATGGCCCTCGGGCACCCCTGAGTTGCAAGGTTGGTCCCCGGAGTGGTGGCCTTGGGTGGTGGGGAACCCGCTAGATAACGGGGCCTGGTGGGAGGTCCTCAAGTGCCCCTTCGCGTCATGAACACCCGAGCCTGGCTTCGGCTCTCCAGGGCTTTCGGAGGCACCTGGCCAGCGCAGGCCGCCGGGGCTTGCCGAGTCTCCCCCCAGCAGGTTCCCAAGGCGAGAACCCGAAAGGCTGACTGCGGTCCTGGTGGCTACAGCCGTCAAAGGACTCACCCGTGGGGCCCCGGGGAACAGTGAACCTGGTGACTCACACTGCGTGCTTACCGTGCCCTGCGGCCCACTGTGACCCGGTGTGCGGCTCCGATACTTCGTGTGTCTGCCCTGGAAAGAGCTCTCAGGGTAAAATGAACACAAAAATAAAACCCGTCCTGGGCCTGGCGCAAAGATGGCTCTGGTGGCTGGGGGGAGACCCCCGGGGAGCGGGGCGCACCCGGGTGCTGTCCTCACAGACCCACCAGCTTTGAGTGACCTCAGACATGTGCGTGCACACACACACACACACACACACACACGCTCACCCCATCATCCCATCCACAGGAAGCCGCACGACTCCTCCGCCAATCACAGTGACTCTCTAGAGCCACCTCCCAGCTGACCTGCGGGAAAACTGTGACACCGGCAGATGACAGTGCTGACAAAAGACAAACATGGATGACCCTGGGTCCCCAGCCTCCCCGCTTTGGCAGCTCCCAGGTGTGAGGGGTTAGTTCTGCAGAACAGGGCACCACCCCTCCGGCGACAAACCCCTGGACAGCGTGCACCTTCGCAGCTGCCACCCCGGCCCAGACCCCGCCTGCAGGCCCACAGCCCAGGGCCCTTCTCGGGGTCCCTGGGTCACCGTGCTGCAGGAGCTCTGAGCCTGGGCTCAGACGCAGGGGGACGGCAGGCCAGGGGTGCGCAGACCCCAGCCCTCCTCCTGACAAAGCCGTCCCCCACTGAGTGTCGTCACCCTGCTCCCGTGTGGACCCCTCCGCAGGGTCCGGTGGTCTCTGCACACGCTGACACTCTGTCCACCTCTTGTAGCCACTCTGCCTTTCTAAAGCAGTCGTTTTAATCTCCGCGGGAGGAAACCAGGTCCATGAGCCTCAGGGTGTAAACAGGACCAAGGGGCGCTTTCTTCATGATGACACCAGAAATCAGGAAGGGATGCGACGCCCACAGCGACCCACAGCTGAGGGGACCCGGGACACAGAGCCAGCAGGGGAGAGAGCAGCGCGGACTCAGCGAAGAGCTGTGTTTCCGGGAGCACCGTGCACGCCCAGCCCCCTAAGCACGCGGTGCGCCCCCTCTCACACCCGGGGCTGCAGGCGGCTCCACCGGCACTTTGGAGAAGGACATTTCTAGAGGGCATTTAATTTAGAATTGCATCATCTTTTTTTTTTTTTTTTTGGTACCTGCAATCAAACTCATGACCTCACTCTTGCCAGGCGGGTGCTGTGCCACTGAGCTAAATCCCTGGCCCGAGGAGCCTGATTTAATGGAGGAGAGCTTGGTCCAAGCCGTGTAGTAGTTGACGCATGGTGCGGCAGCCAACTGAGAGCCAAGGGATCCACTTCCAGCCCGGCGACCGGCATGCTCGGGGTCTCGGCGACTCAGCACAGGAGCACCCGGGCACAAGGGTAAGAGGAGGGGCACAGTGTCCAGAGCCCCAGCAACACAGTGGAGGGGCGCAGAGGACGCGGCAGACAGAGCTCGGGTATTCAAAGATGATTTGTGAGCGGCGGAGAGAGTCAGAATGTTCTCACTTCTATTTAAACCGAACTGAGTACGAAACAGAACGGCTCACACGGGTCACGGCAGAGAACAAGAGCGGCGCAGGATGGACAGCTGCCTGCAGCTCTCGAGGCAATGAACGTGCCCCGGTTTCCAGGTGCGGCCCCCGTCCTGGCTGCTGAAAGGATGCCCACACTCTTCCTGCTCTGGATTTGGTTCCCAGGTAACCCTCTAGCGCTTACTATGAGGTCACAAGTCTGAGAATGTAGCCAGCCCCAGGTGGCCAGCGAGGGTCATCCTGGGGGTGCGTCACACAGCTCCTGTCAAGCCTGGGGACATCCTGACAGCCACCTCATGAGAGGCCTCAGCCAGGAGCACCCTGGGCCACAGACCTCAGGGCCCTGAGCTAAGTGCTTGTCATTGTTCAAGGGTCCTCGCCCAGGGGAAGCACTTTAAACGGCCACAGGTAACTAATGTCACGCGCACTTCGGCTGTTTAGAGCAATGATTCCAAATTCTTAATTCCACTGCGAAAGGTCAAAGTAGTAAATAAGTGACTTCTGTAGGAGACAATGGTCAGCTACTGGCATTTCATTTGTGAGTAAAGTAAAATTTAAAATGAGAAAAAGTAGGAGGAAATTGTTATGGCAACGGAAAAGGTTTAAGCAGCTTGTAAAGTCACAAGTCAAGGCCCTGTGTTCAGCTACAGTTTTGAAACACAGTATGTTTGCTACCTTTCATTTCCTGCCTCAGTTTCCCACCTGTGAACAAACGGAATATTAGAGCATTTGATTTTTTTCTTCCCTGAAAAGGTGTTAAAATGACTGGAGGAGATTAAAGCCAAGAGGGCCTTTGGAGCACACCCTCTGAGGAAGAGGAGCGTTCTCAACCTTTGGGAACTCGGAAAACTGCTGTTTCTTTTAACCCCTGTGCATCCGCTACCCCAGCCCTCTGCAAAATTAGACAACACAGGAGACAACTTCTGAAATCAAAACCAAAGGCTACAACAAAATGTGTCTGCACGCATATCCACAAGACCTTATAACAGGAATGAACTGAAATGCTGAGAAATTTGCATTTAATGCACCGCACACTGTGGGTGAAGGTGGAGCATGACTAAAGCTCCCTCTGCAGGGAGAGGCCTGCACCCTGGCCAGGGCAGCTCCGACTAAAGCCAAATAGGTGAGAGTAACTTCTCTGGAGGGGACGTCCTCAGAGGACGGCAGCGTCGGGCATCCCGGCTCGCACCGTCTGCGTCTGGGTGGAGGATTTGGCCGTGAGCTCCAGTTTAGCTCAGACTGAGTCTTCCTGGCATGAAGGAGACCACGCACAGAGGCTCACAGGCCGGCACCTTAGCCTGTTATCTGTTGCTATTTTAAGAGAACCTTAAATTGAGCAATTTATAAAGACTCCAACTCAGAGTACTAAAGGCTGGGAGCACAGGGCCGACATCAGTGAGGCCGGCCTGCTGCACCCAGCATGGCAGAGGCGTCCCTTGGGAACACACAGTAAGGGGCCAGAGACAGCTCCCTTTTGTATCAGTCACCGTTGCCC
Organism: Dasyprocta punctata; assembly: GCA_004363535.1. Lineage (NCBI taxonomy): Eukaryota > Metazoa > Chordata > Mammalia > Rodentia > Dasyproctidae > Dasyprocta > Dasyprocta punctata. Next base: position 14,899 of record RJWM01023528.1, read on the forward strand.
AAAGGTCCCACTTTCAAGTGCCGCCAACACAGAAATCTAGGAATTAAGGCTCTAATACATGAAATTCGGGGGACACATTCAAGCCATGATACACGTGCTGAGATGTTTCAAGGTTGCTCGAAGCCAACCTAAGAATACAAAGTCTGAAATCCTGCCTATTGGTGCCCAGGGCCTGTGAACAGCAACCAAGGGATCCCAAGACCCTAAAGCTAAAAAAAAGACCTCCACCCACCATCTGCTGCAGCCCAGGAGGTAACCCGGTGGCCTGAGCAGAGAGAACTAGGGATGAGGGAATGCTGCCCTGGGGAGCTGCGGCGGCCGGCTGCCCTCCTGCCCTAACCCCTCACTTCCCCAGGCACTTCCAGATCCACGCTCTCGGAACAGAGGTGGGAGGGCACCGTTGTCATGGGACCCAGCCCCTGCCTTGACACCAACTTTGAGTGATTTGGGGTCACTGACTTTGAACAAAGGCAAACGCTCTCTCTGGATCCTGACAGCAGGTTCCTGCTCTTCCCGCTCTGTTCCCAGCATCCTCCAGCTTGGAGAGGTCCACTGTGGCTCAAGCAGTCTTCTTCCATAAGCCCCACATGCTCAGTGTTTGGTCAAATTTTCTTTTAAGACTGATGATAACTTGTAAAACATGCCTTTGGGTTTTGGTGTTCATCTCTCTAACGCATGGGGTTTATGACCAGGATTGTCTTGCTCTCATAAGGGCAGTCCTGCCTGCAGGTACCACATCCGCTACCCCTGCAGATGCCCTTGGTGAAAGCCAGATGTTTATTCATCACATTCGCCTTTGAACAGCATGCAGCTGAGGAGAAAGCAGCATCCAACAGTGAACCACTAAGATCCCCTTTGAGAGGAGACTCTGTCCTGCCTGATGCTTCGATATGCCCCACTGGGCCAGTCCTCGGTTGGGAGCACATGTCCCTAACTCATCTCCAAATGATCATGTTGGATTCTTTCTGCCCACAGGATTATGGGCTACTCAGGGCTGGGGATCAAGTGCTAAAATTTAAGAGTCAAGTAAATCAAACTCTGCCAGCCTCCAAATATGAGAATGGGTATTCCACTTGCCCTGTCTCAAAGTTTCTGACACCTCCCGTCAGTACCACGGGCTGGTGACCAGGCCCTTAACACATGAGCTTTTGGAGCCCAGGATCCAAACCAGGCTGGGACAGCAGAACTGAGTGAGTGCGACAGAGACTGCGTGGCCAGCAGAATCGGAGTTATTTACCTGTACACAAGAGTTTGCTTAGCTGGTGACACTGGTCACTAATGCTCCAAATGATGACCCTATGGCCAGCATTGTTCTAGAATATTTGCATGTAATTCTTGCTCCAAACTTTGAAATGATCCAGTGAAACTGAAGCAATGTCATACATAAGAGAGCAGAGACAGAGAAACGCTAAGAAACTTTGGTGATGCCAACCACGTAATAGGGCCCGGGACTTAGTCCGGGCCAGTCCCGGACCAGAGCCACACTCAGCAGCTGAGCTGGAATGCTTGGGAGGTCCATCAGGCCTGCGCCCTCCCTCAGGCCTTGGGTCATGTTCCCAAGCTGCCTTTATGCATAATAAAGTCCCAGTTACCACCATGGGTCATTGGGAAGAGATGTCCCCACCCTACTTAACCTGGCATTGTGGTACTGGACACCTCGTGAGACTGGATAGAACAGGCCCATCATTAGGAGCCTGAGCATCTCTGAACTCTGATAAATGTGAATTTCTAGCTTTGGTCCAAGACTTCCAAAGACGCCAGGAACTTCACCTGTGCAGTAGTCGTGGCCATGAGTGAGGTCTTTCCTGGGAGCCTACGGGACCTCTGCACACTCTGACTCCCTCCCCCCAGGGACCCGCAAGCCACAGCCCTGGAGACACTCAGCTTTGACTCACTGCAGCCCGGGGAAGGCACAGTTCTCCCAGAACTGAGCTTATTTCATGTTGGCTCAACTGAAGGTTAAAAATAACTCTCAACACATTTAATTCCTCCACCAAGAGAACAAATGACCACCAATTCATTTACGTGTCTTGGCTTCGGTAACGTAGGCGTATTTCCATTCCAGAAGCGTTCTCTGGAACAGTGCTAACCAAACAGCCATCCACAGTGGTTTCTGAAGCACTCATTGGTGCCAATACCCAGCACGAAGAAAGCTTCTATTTGGTGGAAGATTCCAGAAGGCCTCACATGACCTGATCAAATAGACTACTAACTGCCTGAATCTTGGGTTTTGGCTTGACTTAAAAAGATGCAAATAGTCTCAGTCACCCACACAAACAAAGGAGGATCTGGTGCCTCTGCCGGCTCGACTGGACATGGTGCGCTCTGCCCCTTGCCCACAGCCACAGGCCGGGAAGGAGGTGGGCTGGGTCCACCTCCCCATTGCCATGGCTATCTGCAGAACAGGCTTTCCCAGGACAGGAACACTTGGTGGGTGTCACTGCCCATGTCCATACCTGAAAGGAAAAACAATGGTTTCCTGGTGTATTGTAGCCTTAAAATTAATCCTTACAAGGTTCTAGAAAAGATGTCAAATGGTCTTTAAGTCAGTAAGTAAGAAGCATGCCATTTGGAAATGCTGGGGGATAGATAGCTAAGATCACATAGTTATGTCTAACATAGCAGAGAAACCAGTCCAGTTATCTAGATGGAAAAGGAATCTATGTATTTGGCAAGGCGACTCAGCGAAAAGTTGTGCAGTGGTCTTCCCATCCCAGAGCCCTGTATGCCTCCTCACATACATACCACCTCATTTCAAGGCCTTTCAGGAATATCCTTCAGAGATATGCAAAACTCAGCAGCAGGCCTCGAGTATCTTCATGTGAACTTGTCCTCAGATCAATCAATACATGTGAGCACCAGCTCCGGCCTGGATCATCTCCATTTGGAAAAAGTCTACACAAACGCAGCTGGTCTGGGTGCATTTGTTGGATTCTACCAGGCCCACACTCACTGTGCACATGTAATCATCTCCCAAGTCTGTCACTCTCCACCTTTGATCCTGTCTGCAAAGCGAGGCCCCAGCTGGCACCCATGGGCTGCCCCCCGTAATCTGGGCTATGCAGGCTGAAAGACTAACTGAGCCCCAGAAGTCAAGAAGGGCATTTAGCGAGGTTCCTGGTAAGGGAGTATCCTAGCCTTTGACATTTCACCAAGCTCTTAGCTGGGCGCCATTCAGGAAGCGACTTATCTTGCCAAAAAGAGTTGAAAACATCCTTCCCTTGACTGCAGTAACCCACGGAGCAAGCCCTGGAGTCCCGGAATAGGTGGAGAGAACAGAGCCTGCAGCCACCGCCCGGCAACCTCCTGGCCAGGCAGTGGGAGCGGCCCCCGCACTGGGCAGAGCTGGACGAGGCCCTCCCGAGCCACTGGCAAACCCAGAGCTAGCAGCCACTGCCTCCTCCCTTAATTGCTCCCAGATCATCACCATGAACTGAGATGTTTTAAGCCCAACTCCCTTTTTTCCATGACCCAGATGTTAATGGAAACTCTATTCATGGAAACTCACTTTATGCAATTAAAAATGCACACATTACCGATCAGTAAAATACATAAAAACATCTATCTGTGCCTTTATTGTTAATTAAATCCAGTCCAATTTAAAAGTTGTTTCTTTGGTAAGACTTTTCTACATGGGTTGGACAGACTGAGGCTATTTTTGGATTTTGCTTTGCTTTATTTTTTTTGAGACAGAGTCTTGCTAAGTTGCCCAGGCTGGGCTTGAACCTGTGATTCTCCAAACTCTGTCTCCCAGGGAGCTGGGGTTGCAGGTGTGTGCCACCACACCCGGCAAAGAACTTTCATTCACCTTGAGATGCCACTCAAAATTTAGGTCAACTGTCTCCAAAAGAAAAAAAAAAATTTAATAATACATACAGAAAGGAGTTGTTTCCATGACAACACCCACTTTCCCTGGGCCACCCCTGAGTCTTCCATTGCAAATCATTACCCGAGAGGCGCTGTGGTGAATAAGCTGTCATGGCACCTGAGTGGCTGAGAGACCTTTCCCCCCAAATTTGTCACGACCCTGCTGTGTTGCCTAAAATTCTAACAGCAAGGAGTCGCTCCTTTGCAGAACCCGTTTAAAGGTGAGTGCTCGTGAGAAACAGCAATCCACAAAATTTATCAGGCAACAAAATGAGGGGAAAGCAGGCAAGAACGGGGCCTCCGGTGCGTGGGGCCATCATGCCCTGAATGAAACCCCAGTTAAAGGGCGGCGGTAGGAGTCATCCTGCCTTCCTGAAGGCTGTTCCAAAGATGAACTGAGCATTAATAGAAGAGCGCGAGAGGAGAGGGAAAGGCCGAGGACTGGAGGATTCGTGGCCTAGAGCGGGCCCTGGTCTCTGCGTTGACGGCAGTGACACGGGGCGCAGGGGCAGGACACCGAGATCAACCCCAGCAGGTCAGGATGTCCGCCGCCACCTCTGAGCAGTGCTGTCACAGTGCTCCCTCCCCAGCCTCTCCTGGATCTTTGGCGAAGCCGGTGTGTGGGGACGAGGTCGTACGGGGTCCAGTGTCTTTTCCAAGCCCTTCCTGAATCTCAGGGTGTGCCCTGCTTTGCCTGCTCCAGAAATCAGGAGAAAACCACTTTCAGAAAGTGTTTTTAAAAAATAATTGTGCAGATTCATGTTCTCTAGGCTGTGTAGTCCCGCCCCCAGCTGGATCTGTTCTGCACATAAAAACCACCACTGTTTTTGTAGCCAAGAGCTGCAGTTACTCCTGCCAAACTTGGACCCAGTGTCAGGGTCCTTGGTGAGAAAAGAAGCATTCTGAGAAGGGACATCAGCCCCGGCGAGATGTGAGGGGAGAGGAACTTCTCAGAAATGCAAGAAATCAACCAGCAAACAGAATCACTGTGGTACGAAAATGTCCAGAACCTGGTTCAAGGACTATTACAGTTGATAATTTTGGCCTAAGTCTGTTTCCATAATTTGATGAAAAAAACTTGGCCAAAAGCATCCAGGTAAGTAAAAAACGACAATCTAACTTTGTATGCAAATAAATACAAACTATCCTAAGAGCCTAATCCCGTAATAATAGATGACTGAGTTTTAGCCAATCACAGCAAGACAGCTTCAGCCAATCACAGACTGACAAATGATTAGATCATGTCCATATAAGGCAGGTGCCATAGATGGCAGCCAAGCAGGTTTTTTCTAGACATTTTCTGTTCCTTTTCTCTGGCTATAAATTCAATCTACTCATATGTTAACAGGCAGGATTCTGATCTGACTCCCATCTGGAATCATTCTAGAGCTTTTTCTTGTTCGGTAAATGTTGTTAAGTTTAAGTGGTTTCAGAATTTTATAAGATCATCAATGCCATTTGATTTTAACTATACATTAAGGGGTCTTGAGAGGCCTTTACCCATAAAAAGCCCTGTGAGAAAAGTCTTCCTCCTCCTGGTTTACAGAGATTGAAGGAACCTGTTGCTAGACACACAGCTGGTGAGGGGGTGAGCTGGGATTTGAACCCAGGCCCTTCCAGTAGTTGAGCATTACTACACAACCTCCAGGTCTGACGCCAAGAGGCAAGAAGGAGGAGGGAAAATTGGAAGTGAATAATTGGGCTAAAATCTTTGCTAACTTTTTTTTTTAGCACAAAACAAATTTGAAGTAGGAAGAAGAAATAATGGGGCAGAGAAAACAGGATCTTTCCCTGTGAAACTCTACTCTGCTTTCCGCAGACATCCAGTCACCTATTCCTGGTGTTTGTTTTAGAATTGCTACAGTGAGTAAGTTTTAATTAGTATTTTAATTAAAATCAGTGATCTATACTTTTTCCTGGAAAAAAAAATGTATCTTTTGACCAAAATCTCCCTAGATCACCCTAAACTCCCACCCTACACCTGCCCTGGTCACTATCATTGAATGGGTTCAGCCTTTTTGGATTCTCCATACATGTGAGATCCTGCAATATCTGTCTTTATTTTCTGGCTTATTTTACTTAGCAGTGTCCTCCAGGGTCATCCATGCTGTCCCAAATGACACGATTTCCTTCTTGGTAAAGACCGGTAAGTAGTTCCTTGCGTGTCTCGTCCACATGTTCTTTATCCACTCACCCACTAACGACCTTCAGTGTCATTCCGCATCTTGGCAGCTGTGACTAACGCCGAAATGATCGTGAAAGAGCAGATGTCCCTTACACAATCTGATTTCATTTCCTTTGGCTATGAACCCAGTGGCAAGCATGACAGCTTTATTTTTATAATTTTCTCAAAGAAAAGAAACATCCCTGACTCTCTTAAGCGATTCCTGATTTATAAATCACACACAGATTAACCCAACCCACGCTTGAACCTTATGGTGCCTGAGTGTTTCACTCTTCTTCGCGCATCAGTCCCACGTACTTCGTTCATATCCACAGGGCTGTTTCATTTTCTAGGTCCCTGGCAGACACCAGGTGGGACCCTTGTCCTTATGTGCTCAGTAAATCTGATTTAAGTTGCCGTATGATTTTATACCTCTATTGTGCCCATTCCTGATTTACCTGGAAAGAAAGTGCCAGTCTTAAAAACTAGCATTGTCTGGAAGGAGCCCCCTGCCCTGGGTTCTGGTCCTGCTGCCCTGGTCCATCCCGATGACCTCCCAGCAGGACCACCCAGGAGCAGCCTCAGCATCTGGAAGTCCAGACAGGAAACCTCTGCAGATCACTGGTTTTTTCCCTTTGCTCTAAAATGAGGGTGTCAGTAGGAAAATCTCTTTACTCCCAGATAAGTCTGATTCTTACGGGTGATAAAATGACAAGCTGATAAATTTTAAGAAAATCCGACAAAATAATAAGTAGCTGGCAGGAAATGATAACTGTGCTTCTCATTCCAGTTTGCCCAAAACGACTCCCAGAAAAGCCACTTACACAATTTTTGTAAGATAAAGGTCTCCAACCCACCCATTATGGGCCCGCAGAGATACTCAGGGTCGCGTGACCTTTCCCTGGTGACGTCTCCCTGTGCTCCGCCCCCACCCTCACCATCTTCCAGAGTCGGGAGCAACAAGAGCAGCTTCTGTCAAAAGCAAATGCCGTCCTGTGTTTGGCCATGTTTAGAAAATTACAGGGACATTAAATTAACACATCTAAAAAAGCCAATAATGCAGCCGCAGGAACTCCAGAGAGCACAAGGAGCACTCATGAAATGTGAGGACCAGGGAAGACCGAGAGAGTCCTCCGACCACGGCTGTGGCCCTGGGCTACCCTGGGCCAGCCTGCCTCTGTTCCTCCAGAGTGGGGGCACTTGTGGGGGCGAGGGGGTGACATTCTCAGAAGGGCTTGGTGGGGTTTTCTTTCCGTGGGAGGCCTACTGTGATGAGGACTCTGCGGTCAGAAAAGATGGGAGCACTGAGCATGTCGGTATTACCATCAAATCCAGGGGGCTGGGGAGAAGGAGCGCGCCTGCCCAGGGAGCTGAGAGGCCAGCCCGAGTCCTCCCCCTCCCACCTCCCGACAGCCAGCACGCGGCCAGCAGTGACAAAGGTGTTCGCAGCCAGTCTGGCGAGACAGCCGCAGTGACGGCAGGTAGGAGGCGGACAGCAGCAAGGCCACAGGCAGCCACCCGCGGGCCCCCGGAGGCCTCTCCCTTGCTCCACAGCCTGGCCGGCCCCGAGGTGGTGCTCAGGGGAGACCAGGGTGGGAGGCCACAGCCCCTCAGCTTCCGCGAGTGCACCCTAAAACCCCAGCATGCTCCAGGGTGGATGTAGTCTTTGGGGGAGACCCCACCTCGTGGAGAAGCACTCGTAAGCAGACAGCCACGTCACACCTCTGCCCTTCAAGAAGCAAAATGTCACCTGAATTAGTTACACAGTTGCTGGAGAAGAAAGGCTCATTTCCCACACGGTCCGTGTGTGAGGATCCGAAGTCAGAGCTGAGACGGGGGAAACCGTCACGAGGGCGCCCGAGCGGTGAGCAGACCGCGAGCTCTCTGAGTGTGCAAGCCTTGAGGTCCGGGAGCCTCCTGTGCCCCAGCCCTGCAGGAGCCCTGCGACCCTCGCTGTGCTCTCTGAGCGCAAGCCCGGGTCCCCTCCGACTGCCCACCCCTTCTGCTGTGGACACCCCCAGGCTCCGCTCTCCTTTCTGTGCTCTTGGTCTCAGGAAACACAGCTGCAATTCCTGCTTTCCTCACGGAAAGTGGCTCCCACAGGGAGTTTCAAGGACTTTGCATGCTTGTGTTTCTGAGCAGACTCTTAAGGCTCGCACCCATGAATTCCAATTCAGGGGTGAGTGTGGAGGGGCTCTTACCTACCTGCTGGGGGCTTGATCCAAAATCCATGTCTAGGCAGCCACAGGGGCCTAGGTTCCTTCTATGAAAAGGTGTCTCACTTTCTTAAAATCACCGCACACCCTCCAGCATGCTTTCAGTCACCTTTAGATTAAGTGTATTACCTAAGAGAATCATAGGCTAGGTAAATAGTTGCTGCCCTGTACTGTTTAGGAAAATGACAACAGCACATTGTGTGTGCTCCTACAGATGTCCCCATCCTAGGTTTACTACATTTCCGATCCCTGCCCGGTTGAATGGGTGCTGTGGTCCCCACAGATACGGAGGTCAAACGTGCTTTCCAGGGGATCCGCATGTTCGGGTCCCCCTCTGTGGGCTTTGCCTGCCATGAGAGTTCCTCTAAGGACTATAAAAGGTCAAAATTCCACCTATTGGAGCGGCTGGGTCAAGCAGCTCATTGGCAGAAGTTATGCCTCAGTCCAAATCTTCAATCTTTCCCCCAACCCTGGGGCTTAAAACCCTTAACACCAAGCCCACAGGCTGTGAACTCTTCTCATTGGCCCATCACCACCCTATGCAGAAGGTCTTGTCTTTTCTCTTTCAAATAAATCATTATTCCTGCTGCTACTCTTGGGCGCCCCGCTCAGTCCTTCCTTCAGGACATCAAGAACCTGGACAAGACCCCCAGTAACATTTCCGTATTTCCTGGCCTCTCTCCATTCTCCCTCACTCCTGCTTCCTCAAACTGCCTCCCCTCTAAACTGCCTGCAGTCAAGTCTTAGCCTCAAATCTACTTTGATGGGAACCAAAATTAAGGGAACCCTTGCTGATGGGGCTGTTCTAAAGGTAACACAAGTTTGGCACATGAGACATGTCTGCCACAGGGCATTCATAGTTGTTGCAACTATGTAGAGCATACATAGTTATTGCAACCTCTGCTCATTTGTTCTCTGCCCTTTTCAGGGGTCTAGAACATTCACCTTCTCCATACTTGGGACAGGCTTCCCAGGCAGCTCACTGCTCAACTTGTTTCTTCCCATGAGCTGCCTCCCTCCCTCCACGGCTGAGAGCTCACCGACCTTTGGACATCTGCCTACTCTCTGAAGAGTAGAATCTCCTAGGCACAGTGTCTGCCTCTCTCCTTCCTTACACGGCCCACAAGCATACCTTCCTTTGGGTCATGCTGTCTTCTTCATGAGACTCAAGCTCCCAAGAGTCAGGAAATCCAGGAAGGAAAATTTCGTTTGCTGAATAAACGAACATAAGTGGATGAACAGACAAGATGTTCTTTCTTCTAGGACACATGATCTCATCCTCCTTCCCATTCGCCTCCTCCCCCTAACACTCACTACCCCTGGGAATTATGACCCCACAGGGCTCTCTCTGTCTCTTTCTTTCTTAAATTTTTCTCTCTTTTCTTCCTGCCTTCACTGTCACCTTCCTTTTCCCCTCTCTCTTCTTTTTTCATTCTTTCCCTCCCTCCTTTCTTTCCCCCTTCTTTTTTCCTTAATTCTTCCTTTCTTTCCTTCTTTCCTCTCTTTCTCTTTTATCTTTTTCCTCCCTTCCTTCCTTCCTTCCTCCTTTTCTTCTTAAATCCCGGCATACAGCCCTGAGCATCCTAAGTGCTGTCTATGCCTGACTCGTCTGTCCAAGATCCCTGGGATGATCAGGCTGCATGTAGAACTGATATCTTGACCCAGATTCGCCTTCTCCCCCAAATCAGGCTGCCCCTAGAACTTTCTAAATGACATTCTCACAAGGAAAGGAAGAGAAACCCAGGCTGGCATACATGCACAGAGAGCTCTGCTGCAAGGGGAGAGAACGGCGACAGGGTGGAAGCCACGCGCTGCCGGCCATGGCGACTGCCTCCAAAGCCAGCTCTCAGAAACATTCTGCTGGCCCCGCAGCACCTGGGTCTTTCGTCACAGAAAGTCAACAGCCTTCACGAAGGGAAGTAAGGTAGGCATTCGAGTTCCAGGGGCTAGGATGTGGCTTTCCTTGACCCCCATAGGGCCAGGGAAGCCTGAGTGGCAGCTCTGATCAGTGAGAAATGGTTGACAACTGTACAGAGGAAAGGTTCCAAGAGATAGATGAAGACACGACTGGTGTTTCTCCTTCCCCTCTATTCGCTGGATGTAGATACTATGCCTGACAAAGCAACAGCCACCTTGCGACCATGAGGAAAAAACAATGAATGCAGCCCCGACTCTGACATCGTTGAGTTGCTGAACCTTCACACTTCCGGTAGTATGAGAAACACAAGCACCGATTTCTTTAAATGACTCTCTGTTGATTTTACTGTTACCTGCATCCAAATGCATCCCTAATTAATACAAGACTAGGGTTAGGGAAGACCTTTAGTTGCCGTCGTTATGGCCCCATATATCAGGAGCCCCAGAAGCTGGTGTGGCCAGACGATGTCCAGTGCACTTCCACCCCATGAGCTCCTGGAGCAAACGCCTCACAATCCACCCATGAGGGTCTTCCAAGTCCACTCACACACAGCATCTCATCTACAGTGGTGTTCAGTGATATGCTTCTTTAAAGTAATCTACTCCCAAGCAGGAAGAGACAGAGAATCTGTCTTGGATTACTGGAGAAAAAGAGTGTGGGTTGAAGAAATACTGAAGCCCACATTTTCAGTAGGGGTTAAGCTTATGCCTGAAGCCCCACCCCATCATCCAGTGTTCTATGGTTAGTGGTGGTGGGATTAAGAGACAAGAACAGCAATCTCTTTGTGAATTTTCTCCCTTGAAAAAAATCATTGCAAGTGGCTTGCCAGAATCTTTTATTTAAAAATTAACTAAAGAAGAGGAAGAAAGAGATATATCAACCAAAGCACCAGCTGCCCATGAGAGGTCTTATCAGTATCCTTTATCTCCCGGAGGTATCTGAAATCCACATAGGCTTTGGCTTTGAAGATAAGTCCCCTGGCTTTCCTCAGGATGGACACCGCTGACCACAAGCTGACTCAGATACGTCAAGTGTTTACTGAAAACAGTGTTCTTAGCCTTTGACCAGACCCCCCAAAGGATTTTACCCTAAAAATATTTTCATTAGCGTCTCAAAGGATTTAATCACATGCTTATATTAAATCAGAGCTCAGCAAGGATCCTGTGCCCAAGTGTGATTTTCTTTCAGACCTTTTAAAACAGGAAACTCTGAGACCAGGGAACAGAAAACATTGCAAACCCAGCCAAGGAGGTCTGGGAAAAGCTACCAGCGTGTTCCAAACCCCCAGGTGTCCTAGATTTCACTGATGGAGATTTGAAGCCTAAAACTACAGGTAATCTTGAGATATTTTTTGGGGGAGTGCAATAGTTTTTGTTTCATTTTTTCAGTAGATGCTGGGCAACATGCTGAAGGTGATCATGCAGCTCCCGTAGGGCTAGAAATGATCCCATCGTTGGGAAAGGCAAGAGCGGGTTCCAGTGCAGGAGGCTATGGTCACTGTCTTCCTGGTGACCCAAAGTGGGGAAGCTCTGTCAGCAGACAGGAGCCAAGGCATGCGTACACAGGAAAAAGCATGAGGATACATTTCAAGTATGCCAGGGGCAAGAATGGCACCCACAAAGGCTTGGAACCTGGGAGACCAGGGCTTCTCCGAAGATTTGTGCATCATTCAGGAAAGCACGGGGTCCCATATGCCGGGTAGAGGTATGAGTGGCCTCTCCCCTAGATGGGATGAACATGGCAGTATCAGTCAGCTTTCATGTTGTCAGGACAAGTACCTGACGTATACAATCAAAAGAAAAAAGGCTTACTTAGGCTCATAGTTTCAGAGGTCTCAGTCCATGGTCCACTGGCTCCAAGGCAGAAACATCATGGCAGAAGGGGGTAGTGAAGGAAAGCTGCTCATCTAAAGGCATTCAGGAAGCAAGGAAGAGCCCAGGAGAAAGGGGCCAGGGGCCAGAGACAGTCCCCACCCAGACATCCCCACAAGTGTGTTTTTCTAATCTCATAGGCATCTCTCAAGCCACTGGTGCTGCCATCAACCCTGGCTGGGATAATTGACCAAAGAGAGCTGACAGTTCCAGGCCATGGATTTGAGGCTAACCCCAGAGAGCAGAGTGCTCAGTCTTCAAGCAAACAGTGACCTGGAGGGCGTGTGGAACTTGAGATCCTGGGTCACCTGACTCATCAGCAGGACTATCGTTCTAGTGGGTTCCTGAGGTCCTGATGTTCCTGGTCTGGGGTCCATACACGGAGAACTGGCAGATGGCCCAGCACCCACTGCCCATCCTCCCCTCGCTACCTCCCCTCCGCCGCAAGGCTCTCCTGTTGTTACTGTTCGCACTCAAGACAGGGTCCTGGGTAAAACATTTTCCTGGGACGTCTGCCCCAGGACCAGAGAATCATCACTTTAAAATTAGTGCAGGTGGTGTCAGGGTTGCACTAATCTTGCATTAACACCTGGGACTCTCCAAAGGTGGACAGGTGAGAGGCCAATTCAGTGTCCAGCGCCCCAAGGAGCCACAGTGCTCCCTGCAGAAGCCGGAACCCCAGACTGCCACGGCCTCCTGCTGGAACTCAGCAAGTAGGAACTGCGGCTTTGACTTCAAAACTTTTATTTAATCTTTTAAACTTTGTAATTTTGAGTAAGTATTTGCCGTACACAATGATCGCATTCCTTGTGTGGAGTCGGCACACGTCCATAGCACATCTTAGCTCCTCTTATCACCTCTTTCCCCTCCCCTCCCTCCTCTCCCTCCAGCTGCTGATCCCCTCTCCTTTGGAGAAAGCTGTCTCCCTACTTCCTATTGTCTGTCCTTTATTTTGCCCTTTGTTTATACTTCGGGCTTCTCATGTAACAGAAACCGTGCGATATTGACGCTTGTGTGGCCGATTTATTTCACTTAACTTTATGGTCTCAAACTGCATCCATTTTCCTACAATAACTCAAGCTGATCTTTCTTGATGGCACAGTAGTAGTCTGCTGTGTGTAAATACCACATTTGCTTTTTCCATGCATCTATTGATGGACAAATAAGCCGATTCCAAATTTTTGAGGTTTCGTTTACATCATTTTTTGTATTTCCAAGGCTATACATACCAAGCAACATGTCCATGTAACGATAAATTTTGCTGCTAATACTTTTCAGGTTTTATGGCAGCTGCCCGACTGTGTTTGATGAAACACGCTGCAGCCGTACTAGAAAGAAAGATGATCACACTGCGGATGCACCCATTGTGTTGCCTGTGTCTTTGGGGCCGTTTAAATACCATGCAGAACCTCCGGCACCATTTCGAACAACTGTCGAGGGGCTTTCCAAGTACAAGCCAACCAATCCAGAGCTTTCCCCTTTCCTTCCTCTTTTTGAAATTCTCACGCTCTGGGTCACTGCCCCCAGCCCAGCTGGAGACATCGCTAGACCCGGGAGCCCCTAAGTCATTCAGACCAGCCAGACCTATACCGCATCCCCGCCTTCCCTCTCCCCCTGCAGAAGCCGGAACCCCCCGGCTCCTCTGCTCCCCACCAACCCTGGGTCGCCCCTGGATCCCCACGGCGCAGCCTGAGCCTCCCAACCTCGGGACCCTGAGTCTCACGCTGTCTATTCAGTGCCACTTGTCCCCAGCTGTGGGCCTCGCCGAGGTCTGGGTAATAATAAAATCTACCTTTTACAACAGCGACTTAGCATAAGAAACACAAGTGAATGATCAGCCTTGGTCTTAAAACTCTTAACTCCCTCCTGTCTGCAAGCATTTCTGAGCATTCCAGGGGCTAAATCCATTCGTCTCCCAGCAGGCCTGGGGGAAAGTACACCCAGGAAAGCAAACTCCCCGAGGTCAAGGTCACATGGGCTGTTTGAACGGAGACAGAGAACACCCTGATTGACCACAGGCTGGGGGGAAGCCCCAAAACTGAGGGCGTGAGACTGCAAAATACTGGAGGGGAGTGGACCCTGAGTTCCCATTTCTGACCCTGCCCTGGGGCAGGTTCCTTGTTTTTGTTTTGTTAATTTTTTTTAATTTTAAAGAGAAAAAAAAAGCAAGAAAATCAAAAAGCAAACAAACAAAAAACAACAACACAAACAAAATGACGAAAACACAAAAAACAATAATGACATAGGATTTCAAAACAAGATGATAGAAATGTAACAATGATTGTTGTATTGCTTCAAAATAGCTGCTCAGATTGCCAGACCCAGGCTTGCAAAGTTGATCACACAATAGGAGCGCTAACGGTTCCTTTCCATGAACCCATAGAATTAGTGCTACAATTGTCTTTGCTCTCTTGTGTTTATAGGTGTATATATTCCCCCTTCCCTTCTTCTTTTCTTTCTCCCATCCCAGATGTTCTTTCCCTTTGAGCAGTTTCGTTCCTCGTTAGAGTCACTTCCGGTGAGTTTGGTGGAGGAAGTCAGAGATTTGCTCAGTTCTTTCCCCTCCCCTCAGTAGCCAGGCGGCCTCCAGCAAAGCCGATATTTATCCTGCTCCTTCCTGCTGCAGACTCGACCCACGCCAGCTGTTCCCCAGCTGTGCTGCCCTCCTGGGCTGCGGTGTTAGGAAGCTGGTGCCTCTCTAAGCCCCTCTGTCTGCTGTGGGAGTAAACCCAGCCGCGGCCTCCTGCCCCTACCGTGTGGGCTGTGATGTGCACCTGGCAGGTTGTGTCCGAGGAGCACACTGGGCCGCAGGTGTGAAACCTCACCCACTGTAGACACTTGCAAGTTGCATTTCCTTTCATTCTTGCTTCCTCCCCGTCCTCGATCAGATCTATAGCTTTCTCTCCCCCTGCTGCTCCAGCCCCAGGTGCTTGGCCTCCCTCAGGAGCCCGGGAAGCACAGTCCAGGAACCTGGGGAACCAGTGGACGGCAGCTCCTCCAGGAGGTTCTTTGCAGGAGACTTTGTTTGACTTTGCTCTGTCTGAAGACACAGAGAAAGTGAGTTTTGCAGGCAGGCAGGACGGGATGCTTGGAGCTGATCCCTGGGGGAGGTCAGGACCCATCCCTCGTTTGGAAGGGGTCCCTGTGGGTGCGCACAGAGCGCGGCACCACAGGGGGCAGAAGCTGCAGCCCAGTGGCAGTGGGCAGCTGGTCCCCAGGACACCGGGGCACCGTGCCCTCTGTGGGGTGACCGTGGTTTCTCGGAGCCCTGTGAGGAGCGGGCAGCCAGAGGTGGGGTCCACAGAGGAGGAAAATAGCCACAGAAACACAAAGAGCAACTGTGCGTCCCAGGCAGCCGCTGGCAGGCGGTCACGGCGGAAACCAGCGGGAATTTGAGGGCAGGACCTGGCAGGGACCGGCCAAGCCCAGTCCTGGATTCTGTTAGTGCTCGCTGGTGGGAAGACTCCAGAGCACGGTTTATCCAGGGGCAGACACTGTGTAAATAAACGCTCCCCGGCGGCCAGGCTGTGCCAGGGGCCGGGAGCCGGATGCCTGGCCACGGAGTCCGAGGGTGGAAACGCAGCCCAGCCGGTGGCATCGTAATGCATCTATTTCTCAGCTTGTACTTTTTTTCTTCTAAGCGGCTCTTGGAAGTGTGAAATTCCCCAGCATTATCTACAAATACTCTCTGGGTGTTTTGTAGAGCTGCTACGAAAAAACTCCACCCTTCCAAAAGTTAGAACAATAAAATCAACATAAAATACAAGAGCTCACCCACGTTAGAATACAAAATCAGCCCACTGGGTTTGTTCTGGGCGAGTTTAATTTGCATTCAAGTGCACAGAATTAAGTTAATCAGGATCCTTGATGCTAGACATGGCTTCACGGGCCATATGGTCTCTTTCTAATCTGCTTATTTGATGTGAAATTAAACAATAGCAACCTACTACCCAAAATAAGATCTAGAGCTTGATGAAATTTCCATATTTCCACCCCATCCCCATCCTCGTTCATCATTTGGCACCCAAAGGGTCACCACCTACGATCCCTCAGCACACGTACTTCTATTTAGGAGCCTGACTATAACCAAACTGTGTGTGTGTGTGGAGACAGAGACAGAGAGAATGTTTAGTTTTAGGTTTTTTTTTTTTTACTTTATATAAAAAGGCATCATCTTATAAATGAACATTTCTGGAACTTACTTACTTAACAATATTTTCTAAGATTCATTTGTATTATTGCATGAAGTTTATTTATTACAGTAGTTTACTTATTCTGCTGCCGCAAGAATTCCACTCTTCTCTTTTATTGCTGTTTATACACTCGCTCTCCCGCCTCGGTTTATCTGGGGTGCTCCCATGCTGTATTTTACTCTTTGTTTTGGAAATTTCCAGACCTGGACAGAAGTAGAGGGGCCGGCAGAGGAAGCCAGCTGTGGCATCATCAGCTCCAGTGATTATCAGTATGCGGCCAGTCTTATGCCATTGCTTCTCCTCCCATCACTGGATAATTGCCAAGCAAATCTCAGGTATCGTCCCTTAAATAATTCAGTGTGCCTCTCAGGATAAAAACTCTTTTGTTTTTAAGTGTAGCCATCCCAATGCCACACTTACTCCTTAACACAGCCATAAATCCAACACCCCGAGTTCCCCAACCGTCACCTCCTTTCCTGCAGCGTGGCCCAGGCTGACCGGAGGACGGGAAGGGCGTGTTGCCCCTGCACTCCGGGTGGAGCCTGGGAAGTCCTTGAGGGGCCCTCTGGCCGCAGTCAGCTTCTCTTCCGGGGCACTGCTGAGGCCACCAGGCTCCTCAGGTGGGAGACCGCACCCCAGGAAGCACCCCGTTCAGGGACGCAGCGGGCACAGTTCCATGTCCTCGTGCAGCCCTTCTGTCCCCAGCCCACGCCCCCTCTTCTCACAGGTGAACCCTGGCCGGCTGCCCCGAGGCCTCTGCCTCCTCTTCCCACTTCTTCTCCATCTTCAGAGACTCATAAAACCAGAGAGAAAAGGAAGAGGAAGCAATAGTGGGGGAACATGAAAGTGAAGTTCGTAAACCGCCCCAGGTTCCTTGGCCCAAACCGGGGGTTGGGAATCTTCC
>RJWM01023529.1:0-32044 GCA_004363535.1 Dasyprocta punctata
GGAAAAAAAAAGGCACCAATATAACAAAGACAAAAAACAAAACAGACAAAACAAACGACTAGAGTAAATGCACAACAGTAATATTACAGGTTTACAAAACAGGATGATAGAAACCCGACAATGGTTGCAATATTGCGTATCATTATCTTTAAAATGGTTGTTTATATTAACAGATATAGACATGTAAAATTGATCTAATCATATGAGTGTTAATTGTTCTTTCTCAATAACGAATACATTCAGCAGTGTGTTCGTTTTAGTTTTCTTACATATACATATATACAGATTTATATCTTTTCCTTTTCCCTTCCCTCTTTCCCCCTTTTCCCTTTCCCAGTTACTTTTGCTCTTTGAGCTGTTTCTTACCCTTACATAGTATTTATTATAGATTTTGGATCATATATACTTTTTCATTTTCTTACACTAGGGAGGCAATATGATATTTACACATGTGGGTTTGATTTATCTCACTTATGAGTGTGGTCTCAAGTTGTGACCGTTTACTTATAAAAGTCTCAATGCAATCTTTCTTAATAGCTGAGTAGTACTCCATTGTATAAAAATACCACATCTGGGGCCTGAGCGGCGCAGGCACTGATCAGGACACAACTGAACTGCCTTCCGGGGGCCTGACCTCTTGGGACCCTGGAGGAGAATGAGAATGCCCCCTTGTGGGGCCCAGCCTGCTGGGCCCAGCGGCACCAGCGCGCAGGCTTGGAATCAGGGACAAACACTCCCCTCCCGCTTCAGCAACCTGCTGTTTCAGAGGTCTGGCTAAACTGATAGCAACCAAGGAACATCAAGCAACTATTTGCTAGTATTGTTTTGTAGATTTTGCAGGCCTCTGGTCAGCAACCTGAGCATCTCTTTGGAAGGTGACAGTAGGCAATGTAGCAAGTATGGGGGATTCTCTTCTGTCTTGTCTTCGAGGCCCAATATGGTTCTCTCTGTTTTGCTTTACTCTGATCATCATTATTATTATTATTAATAAAAAAACACATCTTTTTTTATCCATTCTTTGATTGATGGGCACTTGGTTTATTTCCAAGATCTGGCTATTACAAATTGTGTTGCTATCTCTCCACATTTTCATCCTGGTCTTTCTTTGTATAATGAGAACAACTTCTTGGTCCTTTCTTCCATGTCAGTTATACTCTCTTTGACCCCAAGAAGGTATTTATTTCTATTTTTTATTTCTATTTTTATAATGCATTTATTGTGTATTCTTAAGATACACAACATAATGTCATGGGATACATAGTGATTTTAAAAAGGTTATTTGGATGAAGCAAACAAACCTATCCAGCATCTTACAGTTACCCATTTTTGTGGTTGTGGGAATAGCTTTGATCCACGCATTAATATAGACCCCTGTATAGTTTTTTTACTTATAATCCCACATTCTGTGTACTTTTATTTTCTATAGTCCTACCAGTAGTGGGATTTCCAGTCTTGCTGCTGTATTTCTGGGTTCCCCTGGGCAGACTGATGGTGCAGTTCTCAGCCAAGGTGCTTTTAGAGGCACTTGGAGCTCTGAAATAGGATCTTCTTCCCTCTGTGGGTTTTATCTGTCAGGTCCTTATGATTTATTTTTACCAGCTCACACTTTCATTCCTTTTCTTTCTTTCTTTCTCCTTCTCTCTGTCTCTCTGTCTCTGTCTCTCTGTCTCTCTCTCTCTCTCTCTCTCTCTCTAAATACAAACTCTTTCTATGTTACCTAGGCCAGTCCTGAATTCCTGGGCTCAAGCAACCCTCCTGCTTCAGGCTCATGAGGCGCTAGGACTACAGGTGCGCCAGCTTTTGATAACTCCCTACTCCTCCAGGACTAGTGATGTGAAAGTTAGTAAAGTAATTATTCTGATTTTCTTGCTCACTATTTCTAAGATTTAAGCAAAAAGTAAAAACAAACCAACAAAATACGAAGCCTGCTCTTACCAAATGGATTTAGTCTTTGTCATCCAGGAGAGGTGGCCAATCCAACCCCTGCATCTTTGCCCACCCAGCAACCTCTAATGCCCCAGTGGCCCAGTCTCCCCCTGGACCCACCCCCGACTTGAGCTGGCCTGGCCCCCTACAGCTGGCCTCTGCTGCTCTTTTGGCCTATCGTGATCTTGGATGTCCTTGGTGTAGATTCATGCTTCTGTCATTCTATTCTTATTACTTGAATTTGCATTACATACAAGGTACTGAGTTGGAGATTTTGAAAATACCATTTGTGCAGGCCTAAACATTCCCTGGAAGTCTTTATGTGAGTGATATAGTGTGATTTATACTTTTACTAAAGAGATGTTGGAGACACTGGTGTTGTAGGCACTTCTTCTATTAGAAGTCAGCATAGGAACCTGAATAAAATAAGAAAGTCCAGTGTTTCCTAGCGTATCTGTAGACACTTATCCATAACTTAAAAAAAAATAGATAGAACAAAAGTCCTAAGGGTAAAATGCCATCGTTGGTGAAGCATGACCATTTTCAGCTATTTCTAGTTGGGAGGGGTGGGACCCCTTTCTACCCCTACTCAAAACAGAGGCTAATCTGATGAGGGAGGTCAGTCTGTTGGGCCTGTGAATCAGCTGCCTTATTTTTCAATTCCAATGTGAATATGCAATGGTAATCATTTAGGACACACGTTCATAAAACTGCATATGTAGTCTGATGGCTAATACCTCCCATTCTTTTTCTCTAATCTGTGAAAATGAGCCCAGGTGCCCTGGGAAGGCTGGGACAGTGCTGGTCGCCTACACTGTGGAATCTACCTTTCTCCACACTGGCTGTCCAACATGAATTGATCTCAGTGTTTGCTGATTGTAGGAAGGAACTGCTCCCACAGCTAGTGTTTTTATTTCATTCTGACCATCTGTTCCCAGACAACCTGGGCTGTCTTTTAAAGTACTTAATTTGAGAAAGTAGTGACCACCCAGCATTACTAATTTGGACTGTAACTCACCCAGAACTCCAAACCTTTCCCCCTACCCTGGCCAGAGCCACTCCATGCCACTCACCTCCCCATGGTCTTAGTCTCCCACTCCTCTTCCCAGTTGGAAGTTGTGCAAGGAAGCACTTTTGTGTGTTTCTCAGCCACCTGTACAGATAGCCCACCTGGGCTTTGCTGGTTGGGTGCACTGGAAACAAGTGTAGAGCTCAGTCTGCCACCGCCTGTGCACCGTGGTATAGTACCACTGGTTCACTAGGGCCCCAAGCTTCCAGAAACTCCATACCCATGATCAGAGCAGCAATAGAAATCCTCAGTTACAGAGTGCTGACAAGACCCTGCAACAAAGCCAATTATTCTGAGAGCTGAGATGCAGACCCCAGTCCTGCTCTGACTTGGTTTACTGTAGGGCAGGAGTTGCGTACCTGTGGCACTCCAGTCTCCAGGGGCAAACTTTTATGTGCTAACACTGTCAGCCTGGCTGGGTGCAGATGGGTGGTGCGGGCACAATTCCTGGACTGCAGAATTCAGCTGGGCGCTGTGGGTTCCACTGCAGGGTCTGTATGGAGATGGGCAGTGAAGGACTTCTTGTTCTGCAGAGAGGAGTCCCCTGAGACCCCAAGTTCTATGCGCAAGGGAGACAGTGCAGTCCAGTTCACCCACCTCAGTTTTTTATTTTTTTTCTGTTTTTTGTGGTACTGGGGACTGAACTCAGGCCTTTTGCACTGGGCTACATTCCCAGCTTCTTTTACCTTTTATTTTAGCTCAGGGTCTCACTAAGTCACTAAGTTGCCCAGGCTGGTTGTAAACTTGCAGTCCTCCTGCTTCAGCCTCCTGAGTAGCTGGGATTACAGGCAAATGCCTCCACTGAGGTAACTTGCTTCAGATCACACCTGAAAATAGAAACTTAATCTCTGAGCAGCTACCATATGCCAAACTTAAAAGTGGTGTTCTGAACTATGTCTTAAAATTTAAAATTCTTTATTGAATCCTTGAAACTTCTTAATACAAATGTTATTATCTACACCATCCTAATAAGGGAGAAGGTATTCAAACTGCATGTATAGTCTGCAGGCTAATACCTTCCATTTTTTTCTCTAGTCTGTGAAAATGAGCCCAGGTGCTTTGGGAAAGGATAAAGGTAGAAAGCAGCAGAGAGAGTGGAATTGAGCTCAGGATCCTTGCATGTAAGACTAGGTTTCTCCATAAAGTGAACATGCCTCTATGTGTTAGTCAGCTTCCCCTTTCTGTAACAAAGTAGCTGGTGCAA
The DNA here is from genome assembly GCA_004363535.1 of Dasyprocta punctata. Classification (NCBI taxonomy): domain Eukaryota; kingdom Metazoa; phylum Chordata; class Mammalia; order Rodentia; family Dasyproctidae; genus Dasyprocta; species Dasyprocta punctata. Next base: position 4,200 of record RJWM01023529.1, read on the forward strand.
TTGTGTTACCAGGGAAAGAATTTGTCTCACAATTCTGGAGGTTCTAGCCCAAGACCCAGCAGCTGCATAACTTTGATGCTGTCTTAGTTACTTTTTACTCATTGCTGAGGCAAAATACCTGATGGCCAAAATTAGGGAAGAAAAGGTTTATTTCTTACAGTTCTCAAGGAGTTTCAGTCCATGCTTAGTTGGCTCCAAGGCAGCATGGCGTGGCAGGGCCACCAAACAGCCTGGCATGCTGGCAAAAGAGAGAGAGAGAGAGAGAGGAAGAGCAAGAGAGGAAGACCCACCTCCTTTACACTGTATCTCAGCTCCACTCCTGGGCGGGTATAGCACTCACATCACCAATCCCAGTGCTAGATAAGGGCCAGACTCAGCCCCATCAAAAGTATATGAGGACTTCGGGAGACATAGTATCACCCAATATATTCCACCCCTAGACCCCCAAGGACTCATGTACATCCTTAATATAAAAGACATTTAGTCTCTCTCCAAGAGTTGCCAAAGTGCTAACAGTTTCAGCACTTTTGAAGAGTCCAAGTCCCAAATCTCCTCCAAGATCTATGGCAAACTCTTAACTGTAACCCCCTGTACAAATGAAAATGAGGTTAAACATTTCCAACATATAAAGGCACAAGATAAACATTACCATTCCAAAAGTTACAAACAGGAGAATACAAAGTATTGGAACCAAAGCAAGTCCAAACTCCAGCAGGGCAAACATTAAGTTCTATGCCCAGCATCTTAAGCAACCTGGTTGCAAGCTCCAAAAGGCTTGAGTGATCCCACCCCTGCAGCACTTTCAGGGGTCTTAACTTTCGTAGCTTTCCTTGGACAATCCATGTTCCTTGGTTTCACCCTTACATCTTTGTACATTGCTCTCTGCAGGCGAGGCGGAAGCTGCCTTAGCCTTTTCTTGTACTTAAAACCAGCACCACGTGGATCCTGCCAAGGTCCGCTGCCAGCTGGAGTAGTAGCCAGGCTTTCCTCTCTCTTGGCTGTAGGGGTCGACTGCCTGGATCGCTGAGCTCTCTGAACCTGATTGTGAGGAACAGCTTCTCTATGCCACCACCATCTGGAATCTGGTGTGGCCGCCTCCATTCTGGAACTTGGTGTGGCTGTGACCCTTTTGAAACCTCCTGTGGCCTCTGTCACCACTCCAGGACATGGCACCCTGCAGCTTTTTCCTCTGAGCAAAGTCTTCCACTTTGAAGGCCTGAGGCTGCAACGGGTGGAGGCCTGCTGTTTCCTGGGATGCTCCCAGGCCATCTTTTTTATTCCTTTGTTCCTTCTCAGCAATCAAGGTCTCAGCTCTATCTTTACAATCCACAGCTTTCTGGCCAAACTCACAAGGTTTTAATCACCATGCCAGGCTCCTTGCTCTTGATTCCCAGCATAAATATGGCTAAGAGCCCCCAACAAGATCCAGGCCACCGTTTCAACATTTGGCTGCCTTGTAACTTCTCTCTCTAGACTAATCAGTCCTTTGTCCTTCATCTCAGTCTCAGGCAAAATCTCTGGGCATGGGCAGAACGCAGACAAACTTTCTGCTAAGCCGTAACACACATCGTGTGGAGTCCAACGCCCAGTGTAGTCTTTCTTCCCAGTAGAAACCTCCTGAGCCTGGTCTTTACCTGCAGGCTGTCTATCAGCCTTCTGGTCTTCTGAGCTCTGACCAGAATCTCCCGTATAGAACAACCTAAGCTGTTCCAGCTTTATGCGTGTAGGCGACCTCTCTGAACTTTTCCAAACTTTTCCCACAAGCCATTTTCAAAGGCTCTCAAAACCACACGGTCAGGTTTAGTCACAGCAATGGCCCTGCTCCCAGTACCAAATTCTGTCTTAGTTACTTTTTACTTGTTGCTGAGAAAAAATACCTGATGCCCAAAATTAGGGAAGAAAAGGTTTATTTCTTACAGTTCTCAAGGAGTTTCAGTCTATGCTTAGTTGGCTCCAAGGCAGCATGGTGTGGCAGGGCCACCAAACAGCCAGGCATGCTGGCGAAAGAGAGAGAAAGAGAGAGAGAGAGAGAGAGAGAGAGAGAGAGAGAGAGGAAGAGCAAGAGAGGAAGACCCACCTCCTTTACACTGTGTCTCAGCTCCACCCCTGGGTGGGTGTAGCACTCACATCACCAATCCCAGCACTAGACAACAAACCAATCACAAGGGCTAGACTCAGCCCCATCAAAAGTATATGAGGACTTGAGGGGACATAGTATCACCCAATACAGATGCTCTGGGGGTGGTGCTGGATGTCAGCAGTGGGAGCAGGTGTAGAACAAAATGACTCATTTCACAGGCTGGGAAGCAGAGAGCGGGAAGCAGAGAGTGGGCAGGAAACTGGGGCACACCCCCAGTGACCTGCGGACCTCCCATAGGCCTCAGCTCTTAAAGGTCCGCAGTGTCCCTGCAGTGCTTCCCTGGGGACCAGTCCTTTTACAAATGGGCTGCTGTGGGACACTCATTCAGACATAGCACTCTGAGTCCTGCACACAAGTGCATGTGCACACACTTGTGTACGCATTTGTACACATGCGGTTGTATGCCTACTTACAGGTGTGTATGTTACACACATATGTGGACACAAACATATGCTGTTTCTTTGAGAAGATTTCATTCTACTCTCCCTCTTTAATATGGGGCAAACTCTTTGGAGATCTTTATCCTCATTTCAAACCCACTTAGAGCAGTGAGGGTGAGCATCCCAGGATGAGCTAAGTTCCTGCCCAGCCATTGGTGGGGCACCTGCTTTATTTCAGATCTCAACTCTACATTGGAAGGCAAAGGGATTGTCCTTCCTGCTTCTTTGAGAGAAATTCCAATTTAGTTCGTGGCATTGAAATTCTTTATCATGGGAATCTCAGTTCTCATTCACTCTATTCCAGGAATTTTCCTTTAGGAGATAATAAGAAACCAAAAAAACAAAAAACAAACAAACGAAAAAACCTCCCTCAGGGGAGACGTCCAAAGTCCCACGGTGACCAGTGAGGAAAAGAGGGCCCACGAGCACAGGAGAAGGCAGTGGGTGCAAAGCTGAGCCATGGAGGCTGGAGAGAGAGACTCGGGCTCTGCCTCACTTCAGGAAGAGCAGACATCCAACTTGTAACCCAAAGCCACAGCTTTTCGGAGATTTCAGGCTTTTCTTCTTACACTTGTGAATTTCCTTATGTATTTTATATTTTTGTTGTGTTTATTTCATGATGATTTGGTTTCTTGGTTTGAAAGATGCTGTATCACTGCATGAGATATTCAGCAAGGACTGGAATGCCTGCTACCTGTGTCAGGTGAGGCTCTGAGAGCCTGAGTGCACTGGTTTACTTACTTTTCTCTCTTGCTGGTCAAAGTGGGAACCCCCTCCTTCCCGAGGCAGCAAAAGCAAGTCCTGGCCTTGCCTGAAGTCACCCTGGGGGATAATGGGGATTGGGGTTGATTCAAAGCAGAACATGACTCTGGCTTTTGTTATTTATTTACTCCTCACTGCTACACTCTGCCCACGGTTGCAGGCAGGAAGGCAGGTGGAGGCCGATCCAATGCTGGGTAGCAAATCTGCCTGGGGTCCTGATTCTGCCCTATGTTCCAGGGTGAGCTTATGGGTGAGATTTCAGAGAGTCAGCCAAAGAAAACGTATCTCCTTGTGCTTGTCTAACATCAGTGTTCCTGGGCAATGGCTGGTTTCTTCCACATAGTGACTTGGGGATCCAGGCTCCCTTGTGTTACAGCTCCACCAGCCCAGGGAACGTCTGGGTTCCTTCTCTTCCTCTTTCTCTTCTTCCTCGTTCCCCTCCTTTTCCTTTTTGTCTTCCTCGTCCTCCTCGTCCTCCTTCTCTTCCTCTTCCCTTTTTTCCTTCTCCTCTTTATCCTTCCCCTTCTCCTTTTTGCAGTACCAGGGATTGAACCCAGGTCTTTCATGCTGAGCTCCATTCCCAGCCCTACCTTTTTAAATTTTTGAGACATAATTTTCCTAAGTCACTAAATTACCCAAGCTAGGCTTGAATTTATGTTCCTCCTGCCTCAGCCTCCCAGAATGTTGAGATTGCAGGCATACACCATCATGACTAGCACATTGTACTTCTAGGAGGAGCATCATTTGTTCATGTTTCATGGCCAGAATGAGGCACGTGATCATGCTTGGTTGCAGAGAGCACTGGGAATTGGAAATCCTGCTGGAGGTGCTGGCATTGCAGCCTCACCTACAATAGGGGAGGATGCACTCCAGATGGGCTGCTGACTCCCTCAGCCAGGGTGTGATGAAGGAAGCTGACTTTTTGTACAGCTGATTCATGTTAAATCTGTTATTGCTTCCGAATAAGCATTGGTCATACTTTTCTTCCTTTAAATACAGAGTAGTTCATAGGCCTTTTTAAAAGTCTTTTGTTGTCATGTTGTGGTTTTTCACTTTAATGTTAAAATTTTTAATGTTAAAAGCCTGGGCAATTGCACACAATTATAAATAAATATAAAAATTAGATTCAGTAAAATTAGGCTGACAGTAATATTGGAGAGCCTCACTAATCGATACAAACAAATGAGCAAGCTTCAATTCCTCATTGTCCAAAAGAAAGAGAAGTCAATGAAGAGAGAGAATCATATGAGAATGAACTGTGGTTCCCATGGGGCTGTCTTGATTCCAAATCCTACACAATTAACTGCCTCTTTTTTATGCAGCCAACTGTATCTTTTATTATTTCAGGACATTCTGATTGGAAAGAAAAAATGTACTAGCTGTTGGTTTCTTTGGAACCTCAGTCCTGAGCCTTGTGTCTTAGTAGCCACCCAGACCCATGCAAGCATCCACATTCAGAGGCACAGAGACACTGGGGAGCTTGTAGGGTTCCACAGCAGCCTATATCAATATGTCCTAATAGTAGGAACCACCCTGTGTTTCTAAGACATCTTGCTTTGATGCTCTTATGTGCTACCCCCAGCCAGGATTTTAAAATATGTCCAGATTGAATCATTAGTCAATGTTGTTATTGGAAACCCCAAATTCTGCCAAATGTTTCTGAGTTTCTAGACCAATATCACATTTCAAATAGATCATTCATGAACTCTCAATGAGAAATAGTCCTGTTGGATGGTTTTTGTACGCAAGGCCCTTCCAACAACTCACATACTGAAAACCCGGCATGGCGGCGTAACTCCTGCTTTCATTTAAATGTATTGGAGTACACTGCTTAGGTTCCTTCAGATAGTGGATAGTTATCTTGTGCCCATAGAATGCCTAGTCATTTTTCATTTACTAATGTCATCCATAGCGTAACTTATAATAGAACTAAAAAATGTATTGTAAAGTATAACTTATTATTGACTCCTAAGAGTTAACCTCTCAGTGCTGAGTAAGCAATGAAATCACTACAAACGGGGTAGCATGCTGTGCTGTGACTCCCCTGAAGATCACATGTTGATACCATAAACTCTTGTAGCTGTAACTGAAAATAGGACCTGTAAAGAAGTAATTAAGGTTAAGTGAATTCACAAAGGTAGGGTCCTAACTTAACGGGATTAGTGTCCTTCAAGTAGGGAAAGAGAGAAAGCAGTCTGTCCTCCGTGGAGGGCACAGTGGAAAGGCAGTCGCTTGTAAGGTGGGAAGATGGACCTCACCAAGACCAAAATGGCCAGCACCTTGTCCTTGAACTTTCAGGCTCCAGAACCATGAGAAATACATATCTCTTTAAACCATTGTTGTGGGAGACAATTTGAGCGAGTCCCCTTGAATGCAGAACAATTGCTGCAACTTTGATTATATTGAGACTTACTTCCTTATGTTGATATATACAGAGCTGACTGTGGTATTTCCTTTTCTTTTCAATTGGCTCTAAGCATTGCAAATAAGGCTAGCTGAGGTACTGGTATGTAATCTCTAAAACCATCAGACAGTGTCCTGTTTCCTCGCATAGTGATCTCTGCAAAATATATAGGCACAGCGGGATGGCAGAGCCAGTGAGCTCCAGGAATGTTGACTGGGTGTGAGCCCCCAGAAAGAGGCTATGAGTCCCCAGGGCAAAAAAGTTTACATACCAGAAACTAAGGTAATGGTATGTAATCTCTAAAGCTATCAGACAGTGTCCTGTTTCCTTGCATAGTGACCTCTGTAAAATATATAAAGCACAGCAGGATGGTAGAGCCAGTGAGCTCCAGGAATGTTGGCTAGATATTTGCCTCAAGAAAGAGGCTGTGAGTCTCAAGGCATAAAGTTTACATATCAGAAACTAACACAGTTTACATATCAGAAACAATTCAGTTGCTACCTTGATTGGGTTATGCAGATTGATCCCTCTGTATGTCTTCATCTCTGCATTTTGCAGAGATACCTTTCTCACTACCTTGCTAGCCAGCTCAAGTACTCACATAGTTCCCGCCATCCTCACTGTCACTCATCCTCAAGCCACCACCTTTCTTCACAAGATAATAAATTCTGGGAGAGGCCTGAGATAAGGCCTTTGTCTGCACATCCTCATGAGGATTGGACTCAGGACCGCTTGGCTGCCCTTAACTTTAATACGTCTTGGTGTCTTTACTCTTGCCGTGAGTTGCACTGGAGGTGGTAGATTAAAATTAACTTGCTGGGATTCCAATAACATCTCGATGGGATTATAAATATAACTTCTTGGATTGTGAGGAAGGTTAGAAAAAGGATTACAATACTTGGAGTACCGCACTCAATATTTGAGATTACAATACACTGCTTCTGTAATATTTTTGATACTAAGTCTCCCTTAGTATCAAAAAAGTGCCAAGGCATTTTTCATTTATGGTCCTTATTTCATGGCATAACTTGTTGGAAAAAAACTATAAAATATAATTTAGGATGTGAATTTTTATTGATTCTTAATTTTGGTGTCACAGTCATTAGTGGGTAATGAATTAATGAAAATAAATAAATCAAACATAGCAGCCATGTTTTGCTGTAAGCTGTATTACCATTACCTTGAAGCCATGGTGCCTTTATAGATGTGAGATCCTACAGCTGGAAAATCTGGGAACCAGTGCATTTGCACATTTCTTTTGAAAAGATGCATTCTCCATCCAGCACAGTGCTTACCACTGACCAGCATCCCCTCACCCATCAGGGACACCCACTGCCACAGAGGAGGAGGCAGCAGTGTGTCTTCTGTCTCTTGGAACTTGATGGGCTTAACTCCAATTCTTTGTGATGCATTATCCTGTGCAAATATTTTTCTAGATAGCTCTCTTTTGTCACTATGGGGCAGTGGAGGAGCCTTATTTCACATGACCATCACAGGTCCTAGTGCTGCCCCAGTCATAGCTAAGTGACAAAGTGCAGGACTCCATGGCACTAGGGGACATTTCTTCTCCCAGTGGCTCTCACTGTGCACTCTTAAAGTGTGCAGGCATTTCACAAGATCCTTGGTCACTGAGCTTCATGGAAGCAAAATGGAGTCATTGTGCAGGTCCAAACTGGCAATGCCAATAGGAATGTCTTTCTGTGCACAGTTGTGTGAGTGTCCTGCACATACTTTTTGCACACACTCTCTGTATAAATATGATTTCTTCACCATAAGCTCACAAATAGCAACTGGGTAGTTTCCAGCAACTAATTATGTGTTGTATAATACTTTGAAGAACATGCAGATGTAGAGTAAAACTTACCAAATTGATGTATCTTAATTAGAATTGATGCTGAAATAATTATTTTGTTTTTCCAAGTTCAACTTGTGTTTATGCTTTAATTCTGTTTTCCCCAAATGACTTTATTATGAATAAAAACAGTCAACACCAAATTAAGACAAGGCAAAACATTTTAAAGTATGAGAAAGGATAGAGAATTAAAAAAATACAGTGATTATTTTTCTTAAATCTTCTAATTATTAACCACATTAAATTACCAAAAATATTGAAGTTTAAAAACTCACTACTACATTTGCACCTGGTAAAGTTTTTGTTATCCAAAAGATTTCCTGTTCTTCATTTCCTGCTCTATAAATTGGAAACAAGGCAGCAATTTTTGCATAAGACCCTCTGCTACAGTTTGTATCTTAAATGTTCCCAAAGGCCCATGAGCTGAAAGATTGGTCATCAGCCTGTGGAGCTTGCTGGGAAGTGGTGGAACCTTTAGCAGGTGAGGCCTACTGGGAAAAAGTAAAGTAGCTGGGGGCATGTCCTTGATGAGGATATAGGGACCCAGCATCTTCTACTCTATTTGCTTCCTGGTCACTATCAGGTAAGTAGCTACCACACACTACCACCATGATAACCTATGTCCAATTGATGAGAGACTGAACCCTCTGAAACCATGAGCCAAAATAACTGTTTCCTTCTTGATTATCTCAGGCATTTTGACACAGTGATAGACAGCTGATAAACACACCCTCTAAAAGAAGTTCTTTCTAAGTACTCTGATTTTTCTAGCCACAAGAAAATCATGTATAACATTTTTTAATATGGAAAATGTACTAATGTCTAATTTTGGCACTTTTTATAGAGAAAAAATAGTTACTTAATTGTTTAATTTTTCAAAATAATACATATACATTTACATTATGTTACAAGTTTGGTAAAACTCTGTAAAACTTATTTTAAAAAATCTTCACAGATTCATGTCACATTTGCAAGATGTGCTTGTAAATTATAGCTTGTGCCTCTGCATGCAGCTATGAGATCACTGCAGGGGGCAGCTGTGGACAGTAGCTATAGTGGACTGGGAATGGGCTCCTCAGAAGTTGGGCTGTGCTGGACATGTCCCTACTCAAAGAAAAAGGCTTCAGGTTTTATTTCATAAAGGCTTGTGTCCCTGAAGGTGGCCTATAAGTCTGATCACCCTGGCCAGATGGCAAAATTGTTTTAAGGCCCATGTACCTGCCCCACCCAGCCTGCTTCCTGGGCCACCTGCCTGGGAGAACATCTTACCCCTATGGATCCTCATTTGAATGGTTTCTAAGACTTCCTGGGCTAGACCAGTTTGCATCTAAGCACTATTCTGTGCCACTCTAACAGAAAGTGGTGTGCGGAGAATGCTTGACCTGAAGTACCTGCCACATCTGAACTTGGGTGGGCCACGTGCTGTGTGGTTCAGTTTTAGATCTGTGGGAGTACTGAGTCCCGTCTTGGGAGAGACACCTTCTCACAGGCCAAGGGAGGGGAGGAGGGAGGCTGGGACGGAGAATCATATCGAAGTTGCTCGACCCTTGGTCCAGATAGGTGACAAGCCAGGCAAAGTAGGTGTCAGGACTGGAGACACTGTGGTGCCCAGGCACTGTCTGTGTTCCTCCATGCCTGCCCCTCAGAGGGACTTTTTGTAGTGAGAAAAGCAGATCAATGTCAAAGTATAAGTGATGTTTGAGCAGTTTTTCATATAAAGAATGCTAGGCAATATGTATACACAGTATTCTCAATCTTTTTCTGTTCATCAAAAATAATTAGCCTGGGTTTTGGATCTTTAACCATTAAATGTTCATTTTCACTAACCCCAAGAGGCCAAAGAAGGAGGATTAAAAATTTGAGCACAGTCTGAACAATTTAGCAAGACCTTACCATGACATAAAAAAGGGCTGAGGATGCAGCTCAGGTAAAGACCCCCAGCTCAGTCTTTACTACTGCAAAAATCATAATCATAATCATCATAATAAAGTAAAATAGAATGAAGATTTAATGTCTTTTCTTATCATTCCACCCCACACCCCCACCTGTCATCTCTGCCTCAGGGCCACACCCCAAATGGACCGTTCAGCCTCTGACATCTGCTGTTTTCACTTGGGATTTAGGCAAAGCCAAGGGGAAGTGGGAATGAGAATGTTTCGTTCAGTTTAATCATATCCATGACATGCACAGGGTGCTGGGATCGTCTTTCTCTCAGACCTTTGTGTCTGTGTAGGACCCTGGGGAATTCAAGGTGTGTGGCAGGACGGACTGAGGCCATCAACCCTGCTGGGGCCTAAGGGCCCGAGTTCAGCTTTGCCCAGCCCTGTCACTCTCATCACCAGCTCTTGTCCGTACAGTTGGGTCAAGCTTGCATCATCTGTGACTCCACACCCAGCAGGCTTGAAGCAAAGACGTGGTTAGTCATCAGGGCGGAGGGACAGGGCCCATGGGACCCAGGCCTCTGTGTTGGGGCAGCAATGCCAGAATGCTGCCCTGAGCCATGGGAGGACAATTCTTTCACACTTTAAATACTGTAAGTTGATGAAGTACTACACAGTTAGGAATCCACTGTAATTATGTCTTCCTTATTCTTTCAGCTGAGATATCAGAGAAATTGTTTTCCAATGATTTGGTATGTGAGTTACTTACACAATCAAAAGACAGACTATTGGAAAGGCCCATTTTTAATCTCAAATAAAATTGTAATAATGTGATCTTTAGATCTTAGAAAGAGGAAAAGATGGAGAACATTAAGTCATGAAATGCAGTAACATGAAATGCCACAGAACTGGTCATTTCACGCCAAATGAACTGTTCTCATGTTTTAAAGGCCTGCTTCATTCTCACTGTGTGACTCATGATGTTTCCTGATGGTTTGATCTTAAATATGCCAATTTCACGTGTCACAGGCTGTTCATCCTCTCCGAAACCAGTTTTATACTTGTCAACATTTTTATTTAATTTTTTTCTTGAAATAGAACCCTCTTTTAACCAGTATATACAGTGACAGTGTGTTTTGCCTGCTTACAGTACAATTGCCACCAAGGCCCGTGGGTACATACATAGCATTCCTGCACACTTCTGTCTCTCTGAAAAGATCGATGGATGGGGAGTGACAGGACCATGTAGACTGCTTGCTGCATGACTAGCATCCCTCCAGAAGGAGGTCACCATTTCCTTCTTCAGTGCAGCCTAGATTTTCTAAATTTACTTTTATGTAATGTTACTCATAGAAGGTTGAATGCAGAAAATAGAAAACAATCATAAGCAGTTATTGAAGAGTATAAACAAATCCTTAGAAGATCATGGATCCATAGGTGTATGCTGCTATGTGGCCCACTAAGGGCTCTGGACTGGCTGGACCACCCCGTCCTCTCCCTGATCACCTCATCTGCTCCTGTTGTCCACATGACTCCACTTTGGAACAGTCTCTTTCGTCTGCTCTGGGGTTTCTCACTATGTGCTGAGTGTGACACGCCATTTGGTCAGGTTGGATTTCAAATACAGATTCTAAAAGCCACATCTCTATGCTGGACTTCTGCTGAAGAAGTTTGCACTTCTCTAGGGCCCTGGAGAGAGTGCGCAGTGCTGAGTGCACAGTGCTGTCAGCACATGCACAGCACACGCACATGTTGAAGTTCACAGCATTGGGCTAGGGGCACTGGCTCAGCCTGGGCCCAGCACCCTGATTCCAGGCAGCTCCCTGCTGACTCAGCACAGGTGGGTCCCTAAGGACCAGCCTGGTGAAACGTCTCTATCTAAATTGGAACATCAAGAACGAGTTGTTGAGCAGCCATAATTTTACAGAAAGAACTGTATTGCAGTGGTAGCTAAGACTCTTCAATGCTTGCTCTCAACATAATTTAGCAGTTTTAAATGTCACAATCCTAGAAAAAGAATGTTTAAAGTTTTTGCTCAAGATCACATAGCTCCTAAACACTGGCGCCAGATCTGAATCCTCCTGTGCACCTGCAGGGCTCAGCCACACCTGACTGTGTGAGGCTGCCTCAGCTCACCAGGCTGCTTCCACTGGTGCTGTTCCCTAGGGCTGCTCAGTCGTAGACTCTGCCCAAGGACAGCGCCTGTGTATGCAGCCACAGGACACAGTGCCCAGACACAGGATGATAGAGGATCCCATGCCAATGTGGTTTCATGAAAGAGACACAAGGCCTGGCAATTGGATCCAGAAGGGTCCAATCCTGCTTGACCTGCCTGCTTGCAACCTTTAGTCATTTTGCTCTTGTCTTTGAAATTTGATTTTTTCCTCTGAAATCAATGGATTTCATGGGCTTACTCTTGCCTGAAGATTTTATTCTTCCAAATGAACTGGCGGAGGGCTTCTGTTGAAGGACAGATGATGATTCTGATGGAGAGAGTCCAGGGACTGTCATTTCCTTCCTTTCAGTCATGAGAGGGCATTGTGTTGAGCTCTGAAGTCTTCTTAGATTAATTTTAATGATGGTGGTACATAAAAAATAAAGAAACCAATATAGGATATTCTATGTACTCTAAATGTTGAAACATTTTTAGGTACAAAAAAATAATCAAAAAGCACCACTGAACTCATTTACTAATCACTGGATCATCATTTATAATAGAAATTGACCTCTTCTTGCTCTGGGAAGAATAGGTTATAAATAAAACATACAGGAAATGAACACTGGCTATCTTGAATTGCTTCACAACCCCACAATTTGGTGGGGTAGATTTGGCAAGTATTGAGGCCTAAGGCAGAAGCCAGTGCTGAAAAGGGTTTTCTCCATACATTTCTGCAAGCTTCCCATTCCCCGACCAGACTCTTACCTGTGGAAAGCAAAGACTAAAAGTAAAAAAAAAAAAAAAAAAAAAAAAAAAAAAAAAAAAAAAAAAAAAAAAAGAAAGAAAGAAAAAAAAAATCACAGCTCATCGTAGTTACTCAGTTTCATGTTATCATTTTTATAGTTTTAAAATGTTCCTTCCAACATGCGCCAAGAAATTGTGTAACTTTTATAAACAGGAGCTGTGTTTAAAGGAGCGTGACACTTGTTCATAGTATCTCCTATCATTGAGGAAGTCACTTACTGCTCGGGCTACCAGTGGCTGACACAGAAACAGAGTGGCAGATGGGTATTTCTGAGGCACAACCACTCATTTGTTGGCCAGATAAACACCTCTCTCCCCTGCCTGTTCATGTTGTCTTATTAAGACTATTGTACTTTAAGGTGATAAAAGTTTTATTTTTCTAAAGGCTACTCAGAGATTTTACGCTTTGGTCCTGCTTTTCCACTTACCAGATGCATTGACGTGGTTTTATCATCATGTTTATGGCTCCTCCTTCCAGCCCACCTTTCCCCCTGAAGGAGGTGCTGTTTAAAATCTCCCTGCCTCCTGAGCCTGTGGCACACGGGGGCTGGGAAGGCCAAGGCGGCTCCTGGGTGCCAGGAGAGCCCACTGTGGCCCTGAGCTGCGTGCATCCTCATTGAACCTCAGCGAGCCAGTTTTATTCTGAGCTCATTAAGACTGAGCATCCTCTTAAAGATTATCAGAGCTGCACCGTGCAGGGTCAGTGTGATCTCTGAAGTGGATTTCTTCACCTAAAGTAGCTTCCCAGAAATGGAGCTACTGTCCTCCTCCTCCTTGAAGTCCATATGAATTATTTACAAGTTAACTTTGGCTATTTTTCAAACTTGGCAAAATTCCAGCATACTTCCCTCCCCAGCTTATTATTTTTAGTTGGGATCTCATGTCATCAGGGTTCCCAGAATGTCAGTGTCACAGTGACAACATGGGAAGCATAGGAAGGGAGTCACCGGGGTACATCAGAGGTGAGTGGGAAAAATCCACTGGCAGGGCAACCTACTGACAGCCCAGCTTGACCCCACGGGAGCCTGTGGCAAGAAAGTCCCCTACACTCCCCAACCCCTCCACAGTAATTTCATTCCTGGTTTCTGCTGTTCCCTCCTGTCCCCTATCTGTGTAAAGTGGCACGCCCTCCAGCACCGGTACATGTGTTCATACTATGCTGTCTTCATCACACACAAAGACAGAGTCACCCCGCAGGCCTGACTGCTCCCCACAGTGGTGGCCTCTGCTTTCCCTGAGATTGCAGTGATGTTCTCTGTCCACCCAGGTGTGGCATGCGGTGCACAGAGTGCCTCTGCAGGTGCAGTGTGATGCCCTGAAGGTCACATAAAGCTGGATTCATGCAGGGTCAGCATTGTCTTGAAATGGACTGTCTGTCTAGGTGGCTTTGCACTGACCTAGGACCATGTCCTCCTGCTCCCCTGTGCCAACCCAGCCCCAACTTTGTAGGAAAGGAGAGTTCCTGAGGGTTCTGGTCACTCCTGGTTACCTGTGTCCCCATAAAGAAGGCTGAGGGGCCAAGTGTGCAGAGGTGACCTCTCCCTGCCACAGGGACTCTGCCCACACATACGGTGCTAGGTCCCTGCCGCCTCAGCTGCCTTCCCCTCCCCTTGATGTCCTCGTACAGCAGGCAGTTATGAGACCAGACAGGGGGCTCTCGGGATGAGGAGAGAGTGGGAACAGCTGCAGCCTCATACCCTGAGGAGGTAAATGCAATCTCAGGTTCTGTGCCTCTGGCACCCCTCAGCTGGGTGGACACAGGGTCAGCACTGGCAGGTCCAGGCATAGACACCGTCATGCCTGTCACCAAGTAGAACACAGATGCTGTGAGCCCCACAACTACCAACCATAGGACAGAGCTTCAGGAGAGCAACCAGCAGTGTGCTGGGGAGGAGCAGTTCTTCTGGAGACGTCAGCCTTTCGAATCCAGAAGCTTCCCCATGAGGAGACAGCAAAGAGATCACCTGCCTACTGCTCAAGGGCTTTTTGTGAAATCTGACAAATGCAAACGTCTCTTGTTTTAGCAAGGCTGCCAAGTCCCAGCTGCGCCGTTTGCTGGCAAGGATTCCTCTCTGAAACCAATGCTTCTTTTAGTTCAGTCTCGTTCCATGACATACCTTTGTTCTTTTTTCAATATTTATTATTACACTTGCTTATCTTGGAAATTTGGAATTACTCTATTCTTTTCACCAATGTTTTTGGAGTAAGTTTTATGTGAGAGGTATGGTATAAGATATCTGAATCAGAAAACTGTAAAGAATATTAGAATCCTGCAAAAATCCCACCACTCAGATGTAAATGTTCCATCTTTTTTTTTTTAAATGTTCCATCTTTTAGGATGTTTTTGTTCTTTCTTAAACTTGTACGTACACAGGAAATATTTTATATATAAAACTAACACAATTCTTGACATTCAAGTTCGTATTCCTTTAAAAGGAAACTGGATATTGTAGGTATATTCCCATGTCATTAAATATTACTGTAAATGAGCTAGGCATGGTAGTGCATGCCTGTAATCCCAGCATTTTGGGAGGCTGAAGCAGAAAGGTTTGGGTCCAGCTTGGGCAATGTATTTAGCAAGACTGTTTCTCAAAATAAAAGTTTTGAAGGGTGGTGGGGCAGAGGAATGTCGCTCAGTGTGAAGGCCCTAGATTCACTCCCTGGTACTGAAAAAAGAAAAGAATTTTATTTTATGTACTCATCTGTTCAAAGCCTTTAATTTATTTAAACAATGCAGATTATTTGACATTTCCCCTCTAACATCCTCACTATAAAGAATGCTGAGATAGCATCCTGGGATGTAAATATTGTTCCTAGCTCTGTTTTCCCCCAAAGTCCACAAAATAAAACCAATGGTTTCAAATCAGAGATTTTTGATAAAAAGGGGCCGCCTTGCTTTCCAGTATGATTATTTAAGTTGTTCCTACACATCATTTCCAGCAAGAGATCACTACAAATCAAACGATTTGTAAACTTTTGATGTTTTTATTCTCAGCAATTTGCTTGCATAGATAGCAAAAAAGCAAAAGACTCTCATCTACTTAGTTTTATTTATTTGATTACTGGTGACATTACTTGTAAAAAATAAATATTTTTTGGCTATTTCATTTCCATACATGTAAACTGTCCACTCCTCTGACCACCTTTTCTATATGGGGACAGGAACATGCAGACACACACACACACACACACACACTTGTTTGGATGCCAAATATGTTCTCTAATTGTCATTGGTTTTTTCATTTTGCCTATGAGATTTTAAAGGTTGGGACCTTTATGTAGTTAAATTTCTCTCTTTCTGTTTGTACTACTGCTTGTAGACGGAGGTCTTTCCTATTCTGAAAGCAGGGACATCCTCACATATGTTTTTCCTAGTTTCCATGTCATCTGTGTGAGCATTTACCCTTGAACCAGTTGAAAGACATTTTGATATGTGATGTCACCTGGACATGGACTCAATTTTCCATACTTCAGAGAAAAGCACTTCTCCCAGGACCACCCGCAGACTCACGGGCACTTATTTAATGTGATGGATTCTTTCCCGTGTCAGGCTCTTGGACCCTGGTTTCTGCAGGCTCGGCTGCCTCGTCTCCCCAGATACTAAGCTCCTGCCTCTGTCCACTCTTGTCGTTGGTCCAGACTCCCAGTAAGGCTTAGGATCTGACATCACAGCTTTGATGCTATTTTCCCCTAATTTCTGGGTTATTCTTTATGATTTCATGTGAAGTGAAGAAAAATATTGTCATGTGTTAAATTCCTGAGGCAGCCAAGCCCCTTACCCTGTAGATTTATCCTGGGTTAAACAAGTTTGCTTTGGAAAGAATCAACAGTCTTCCTAGCACATTTCTCTTCATATTCAAATCTACCTTGTAGCTCTCATGCTTCAGTTTGCTTCTCAATATACACTTTAGTTATCATCCATAATATTTAATATTCACCATTAAACATTAAGTACTGTACATATTTAACATCTACTCCTTTGACTGCTATCTGGTTCCCTATGGCATTCACTGTCTTACTAATTTTATTTCTAAGAATAGAATCAATTTATGCATGGTATTTTACATCAAGTCCTCTATTATTAGCTCTAATATGCTTAATTCGGTTTATGTCCTCAGTATGCTGAATGCACCAGTATACCGCCTGCAAGCTATATTTGTAGTTCTTATTTCTATTTCTGTGCTTACTTCGTTCTGAAGGATTTCTAGGAGAGTGTTAAGAAATGGTGATAATTTTTATCTTTATAAGTCCTGTAGTTTGATGGGGTTTTTTTATTTTTGCAAATGAAATGCACAGAGTAAAAATTGCACTTTGTCATTGACATGAATTTCTGACAGTGGGGACGAGACAGTGACAGCTCTCAGAAGTGACTCCCTATTGCAAGATTACAATAGTTCCCGAGGAATGGTCCCTCTGTCCTTATTGGTGAGGCAGAGCCACTGTCTGCCCTGAAATGTGCTGGGTCCTGCTCTTTTCCTAAGGGGCACCCACTGTTGTGGATGCAGTGCAGGTGCAAGGGTGGAGATCAGCGTACTTGCAGTGAACAGAGTGCTGTGGCCGCAGCCGCAGAGTGGCACACATTGCCCAGGTTCAGGTCATCCTGTGCAGCTGCACTTTGTCTTCAACTTCGTGCATGTGACTTCTTAAATTTTCTTCAGGTAACAATATATAACCAATATTCTTATTCTGAGTTTAAGACCTACAAAGTGAAAAGCAAAAGGTCTTTTTTATGAATCTTGCCATTCTTGATAGGGAAGTAGAAAGCTGAAAGCGTGCATAGTGTAGGACTCTGCTCCCAGGCAGCAGAATGAGAGACTGTTCCTGTTCCTGCCTTACAGTTGTGTGGGATTTAGGAAGGTGTTCTTTCATGGAAATAGCTCAGAGCCAGTGCATGGAGACTGCTATTTCTGTTTTCCTGTTTACGACCTTTACCATCATTCCTTTGCCAAATCTCAGGGGCAGAATGCACACCTGTCCAAGGGCAGTCACAGAGACATAGAAGTCTGTGCAACTGTCCGCAGTGTGTGCTCCTTGTAGAGCCCCAGAGACAGGCAGGGAATTCAACCCCGACAGTGCAGGGGTTTCAGCAGCAGACCCCAGAGCAGCTGGAGATGGGGGACCAGGAGCCAGGCACCCCTGGCAATGGACCTTGTCTCCCAGATTACCCATGAAATTCTTCTACAGAAGACATACCACACCGATGCCTGCAGTCACACAGGAAGCTTGTCGTATGAAGAGTACACTGGACGTGAAGAGCAGCTGCAGAGACGCAGGCCCTGAGTGCTGTCTCAGAGATTGGGGACAGGAGCAGGGGGAGCCAGGCAGCTCCTACCCCAGTTCAGGATATGGTTTCTCAGCTCCTGGGGCTGAGGACTAGGTCAGTCCTTGGAGATATCCAACTTGAAAGGAAACAAATCCGTAAGATTCACTGGTGTGCTTACCTGTTCATTTGTATTAAACTTTTTAACTTACAGGCCTTTCCTGTTTTTTTTTTCTTTTGGTAAATTTTTTTGTTAATAAATCCAGAATATAATAACTTCTATGCATTTCTTAATATAAGTTTAATTTTTAAGTATACCTTTAACACAAATGAGATGAGGAAACTTGTCCAAATTATAGAAGGAAGGCACAGAGTACAGATTGAAAGTGAGATATCCTAATTCAAAATATTGTGTTCTTTGCACAAAACACTCTTGTAATTTGCTTATTTTCCTGTATGTTATTATTCCAGAGACCATCAAAGCCCCAGCGGGAGAAGGCTTGGAGTCTGGGCTGTGGTAACTAACTACATGAAGACATACCACACCAGCCTCAGAACAGAGCTGTGTATAGTTAGTGAAGTCTCTGAAATCCCATTTGTTTCAAGAACACTGAGGTGAATCAGTGAGAAATTTTGGGTTCAATTTTCTTGATGACATGCATTCATCATGTGGCTTCAGTGGTAGGGGGAGAGTCTCAGGAATTCCTGAGTTTCTATGACAGGTTTTCCATAGAAGCACACTGTTGTGTTTTTCTGGGAAGAAAATGCTAAGGTCTCATCCTGTTCTTAAGGATTTCTGTCACTTGTGCAGCTGAGAACCACCACATGCACCTGGGTTTCCCCTTTTCATGGGACCAGGAAGCATCGAATAGGTGTGATCTATCCTGCATCCACACCTGAGATGCCATTGCCTGGGCTCTAGGAGATGTGCACTGTGGAGGTGTTCACTCTATTGGGTGAGCAGGTTTTAAGTTAAGAAGGAAATAGGTTTCTCTAAGCCATTATTTCTAACAGGCCCTTGGGAAATGTAAGTTTAGCACAGGCTGCTGGAAGAGACACAACCTTCTGTAGCACACACTGCTGATATGAGAAACTGCATGTCAGTGGGAGTCCCACAGGGGCGCTGAGTAGATTCCCCAGATCAGATGGTGGAGTGTGTGGTTTCTCTCTGGCCCAGCTATATTGTCCCTGGGCTCAGTTCAGTGGTGCTGTGAATCATGCATCAGACTGAGCAAATCAGTCAGCTGTTGGCTTTGTTGTCTCTGTATAAGCTGGTTTCCTGTCCACAAGTTGCTGTTAGACACTAGGTGCTATGATGTGCTGGCATACCATGGTTAATCTCCATGTCTGTTCTCAGACTAAATAACTTTCCTTGTGGGTGTCTGTTTGCACATGGTCGCTTCTTCTTACATGGCTCCATTTTCCCCATTGGTTCTCTAGTCACAAGCCTGAGTCCCCCAGGTCATAGTCTCCTTGTTAATCACTCAGACCTAGGGACCTGGTGGAATTGAGCTCCACAGTGGTGTCAGGTCTGGGGCTCCTGTCATCCTCCCAATGGGCCTCTGAAGCCCAGCTTGGTTTCCCTTACTGGCTGTCTCCAGCTGACATGTTGCTTCAGTTACCCTCACTTCTACAACGGATAACAGGATGTGAAGGAGTCTCAGAGTAAACAGAGGGACGGCGCATCAGATGAGGCTGTTATGACCCGACAGTGGGTGTGGAGTCCAGGGCAGTGAGACTGGCCTGCTTGCCTCACCTCTGCTAGTGCGCTGCACACTGAGCTTGGAGCTTTGGCGGCTGGGGCAGGAATGGGTGGGAAGGTGCATGGCAAAGCCAGGGTAGACAGAACTTTCATTATGAGGCTCAATGAGATTGCAGGTGAGGCTTACGAGGTGATCAGAATTTGGCTGACTGGGCCAAACGAGGGCCAGAAAATGCCACTGAGTAAGCAAGTGGAAGGCATTCTCCCTGCCCTCATCTTGCAGCATCTGGGCTAGGCTTGGAATCACCTAGAGAACCTCAGTTACATCTGAGACAGAGCCCTTAGCACCAAATTTGGTGTTGCAGCTGCCCGACAAAGTGAAGACAGCAAAACATTGATTCAGTTTGGGGGAGTCATGTGTAAGACAAGATAGAGCAGATGTGTGCCAGGTTAATGAAGAAGCAAGTTCAACCAGATTGTTTTAACCTGAGATGGAGGGCCGTAACCTGTTTGTTGGTGAGGAGGTGAGCCTACTACAAGGCTGCTGCAGGGGCTACAAGGAGAAAGACCAAGAGCTCAGGGCACATCTGCCTGTAACTTGAAGTGTTCTGAATTTTTTCTCTCTGTTGGATGCATTCTCATTGTGACATAATAAACTGAATGTTTTTCTGATGTGCAAACAGCACAGTCTAGAAAGTCCACGGAAGAAGGACTTTTTGTGTCCTCCTGAAGTCTCTAAAGAAGGTTGCATGATGCTGTATCCAGTGACCCTTTCTTCCTAGGGACCCATCTCTCCCAGACAGGGCTTCCTCCAGGAGGATGGAGGTGATTTGGGGTATCAGTCTCCTCTGCACATCTGAGCCATCCCACAGTGGCATGAGACTGCTCTCAAGGATATCATTGTAATGACCTGCAAAGAGGCTTTTACTCAGTCACCCATGAAGAGGCCACTGCAGGAACAGAGTAGAAAACCACCAGTCCTTCAGTAAAGTGGGAGGGGCTGGTTCAAAGTGACCCACTGTCTGCCTGCTGAGTTCAGCTCACCTGAGGTCAGCAGCCTCCCGATTTTCTCCATCATGATTTCAATATTACAGGGTTTCAATGCACAGAAACTGCCTCTTACGTAACAATGGCATTGGTTCTATTTCCTCTCCAAGGCTCCTTAAGTAAACCTCTTAACTTTAAAAAGAGAAAAGGAAAATGGGTCTTTTACAAAATTTTACTAAAGGTACCTTTTATGTTCTACTATACACAATAGTTTTAAATTTTAAACAATGGGGATATGCTAAAGAGAAGCCAAATTTATTCTAATGCTAAAATTAACATAAGCACTCAATCTGTATGAACAGTTAGCATGGGTTTCATAAAGGATTAAAAGTCCCAAGATTGGTCCTGACTGCTGGGGCCTATAGGAAAATAGCAGGTTTAGAACCACATGGCACTGATTCACTTCTGTTGCATGGCTCCCCAAGTCAGCCAAATTCTGACCACCTCCTAAGCCTCACCTGCAATCTCACTGAGCCTCATAATGAAAGTTCTGTCTACCCTGGCCTTGCCATGCACCTTCCCACCCATTCCTATCCCAGCAGCCAAAGCTCCAAGCTCAGTGTGCAGCACACTAGCAGCAGTGAGGCAAGTGGACAAGTCTCACTGCCCTGGACTCCACGCCCATTGTCGGGTCATAAAAGCCTCAGCAGATGGGCTGTCCCTCTGTCCGATCTGACAGACTTCCGTGTCCAATAACTATGATTTGCCTAATTGTCTGTGGCACCCGCAGTTCCACTTGTGTTTCTCGGTTTCCAAGTCCCAAGTAAGCTCTGGAGACTTAACAGGGCAGGGAGTCTCACCTCTGCTTCCTCCATACCTCCCTGAGAGCCTGTCACCAGTGACCAGGCCAGAATATCCCCGAATACTGCACACTACCAAGTAATGACAAGTCCAAAGAGCTCAGTTGTGGAAACCTCAACTGTGACTAGAGATGTCTGCTGTCTGCCCCACGCAGTCTCTCCTTGTCACTGTCTTATCTCCATTATTCATTTTTCTTTTTTGTTTCTCTTTTTCTTGTCTTTTTTTTTTTTAATGTGGTACTGGGGATTGAACCTAGGCCTTTACACTGAGCTACATCCCCAGCTACTTTTTCCTTTTTTCTTAATTACACTTTGGGACAGGGTCTTAGTAAATTGCCCAGGCTGGACTCAAACTTGCAACCCTCCTGCCTCAGCCTCTCACAGTGCTGAGATTGCAGAAATATGCCACCATATCAAGCTTAATTTCTAATTCTAAAAAGTCTCTGAAGGAGATGAATCTGAAAGCTGACAATTTCTTGATAACTGTTTAGGGTTTCTAACATCTGCCTTTAACTTGAAGTATTCTGAATATTTCCTCTCTGTTGAAGACATTCCCATTCTAAAACAATAAACTGGATGTTTTTTGATGTGCAAGCAACACAGTCTAGAAAGTCTATGGGAGAAGGACTTTGTGTGTCCTCCTGAGGTCACTAAAGAAGGTTACATGCTGGTGCATCCTGTGACCCTTTCTTCCTAGGGACCCTTTTCTCCCAACCAGGTCTTCCTCCAGGAGGTTGGAGGCAGTTTGGGATATCAGTCTCCTCTGCACATCTGAGCCATCCCACCGGGGCAGAACTCAGGGTACTGGGACAGACTTGTACCTTGGTCAGGACACAGGGCCTTCATCCTTCCAGCTGGAAAGGAGGTGTGCAGATGGCAAAGACAGAAACACATTTTCAGATGGAGGGCATAGAAGTTGTGCCTGACTTGCTCCCGTGTCCCCTGAATGTACAGCGATCCAGGGGAGTATGTGTACACCTATATATGTGTAACACATTTCTAACTCAGAGGGAAATCCATTAACATCATTGCTTTGCTATTGAAAACAAAAGCACCAGTCTGATTTTTTTAAAGGATGGATGAGTTGAGCCCTTCTCTCTGACTGATTGATGTCTGCATCTGGGTGTGCTTCATTTATGGGGATTAAATTGCTGACACACATTGATGAGAAGGGAAAAATCTTGGGAAAAACACCAGGTTGAGCTAAGAAATCTACCCAGAGGACCCCAGAGAGAGGCACCTGCAGGACAGTCAGTGGCTACCATCAGGGTTTGTTTTCTTATGTATTTGGTGGAGGGTGAAGGAGGAAGATCAAAAGTAAAATGAAACTGAGGGAAGAATAGTGCAGACTTGGGGTAGGGAAGCTGGCCTTCCTGTTCATCTGAGCACTGCTGTCCTCTAGCTCATGATCCTGCTGGCTTTATGACCCCCTGAACAAACCCACCCTCCCCCACCTCCCAGGAGGTGTTTTGTATATGGGTGACCTTCCCATTTCCTTTTATTCTGTACTGATTTCCCTATTACCATAGACATGTGCTTTGTGATTTTCCTCCCTCAAATGCCCCTATGCATATCAAGATCTGTCTCTTCTGAATTCTGATCAACTATTTCCAGGGACATTTATTGAAGGCGTCATTGTTCCTTATGCTGCCTTTTGCACAATGGCCTGGAATAGTTGCTTCTGTCAGAACAATAGCAAGCATTCTCATTGGAATGACGGTTTATCTTTTTGTCTCACTCCACTGTGTAGGTTATTATTTATTGTATTGTAGGCACTTGTTAAGACCTTGAAAGAAATGCTAACACTGGTTGTTCTTGGAAATAAAAATGTGTTGTTTTCCTTGAAACACATTGAAATATATGCTCAATGCAGAAACTTGAACAATCAGTAATAAGATCCTTCCTCTATCCCCACCACCAACATATGAGATCAGAAATAAATGCTGAGCAGTATTTGTCAAAGTCTTCTCTCCATGGTCTATTATTCAGATGTAACAATAGGTGTGGTCAGGTGTATCTAGAACATCTGGTCTAGTTAGTACCAGTTGAGGGTCTGAGGATCTAGTGTACCTGGGGTGTTCACTAGTCTCAGTTGAGCATAAATCTAGTTAGTTTAAATGCCTCTTTTCAGGTCTGATAGTGACGAGGAAGCTCATGGAGTTTTGCATTTTTGTGAGCTCACACTTACATGTTTCCCTAGTTTCTTCACAAATGTTGAAAGGAGATAGTTGTTGATACTTCTTGTAAAATATTGGCCATTTGTTCTAGGATGGATTTTATTCTTTTTGGTCATGTATAGGACACTATACTTACCATGTTTATTCATATAAGTGACTGAAACTCAGTAACAAATCTCCTAGTAATACTGTTAGACACATGATGTAGCTCTTCACAACGGTGTCATTAGGAACTAATAATATTTACTTTATTATTTTGTGTGTGTGTGTCTTTTTGAAAAAATTCTTGCTATGCAGTCAGGCTGGCCTTGGGCTCACTTTATAGCCCACACTGATCTCAAACTTACAATGATCCTCCTGCCTCAGCCTCCCAAGTCCTGGAATTACCAGAGTGTGCCACCACGCCCGGCTAATGAACTAACAATATTTATTAAGAAAAACATTCGTCACAGTTCATTTTGATCTCTCTGATATGATTATTTCAGTATTGAGAAAGCATTTGAATGTTCACCTGGTACACCTTTGCATAATGAGAAGTACAGATGAAATTCGTTTGTCTTATGTTCCCATCCATGCTGTTCTCCTAAATTACACACCACCAACCCTGTGCATTGAGAAGGAAAGCTCATAGCTTTTTCCTCTGCTGAATGTCCCCTCCCCACAGCTCTACTACATAGTGACAGGATAGTGCCAAGAGCATGGCAACCAGAGTCCAGACAGCTGTGCTTCTCCCAGCATTAATTTTAAATAGTGAAACTAGCCAGGGATGTAGCTCAGTGGCACAGCACCTGCCTGACAAGCACAAGGTCCCAAGTTTGATTCCCAGTACCAATAAATAAATAAACAAATAAAATAAAACTTATGTTCCCATCTCAACCAGTTCAAAGCATAGTCCTTTTCCCAAAGAGCTCCCCAACTCTGAAACTCCAGTGTGATGATCTACCAGAGTTTTCTGCCTCACAGAAAGCATTTGAAGCACCAAATGTCCCATTACTTAAAATGGAATATAGCTCAGTAGCCAAGTTAGGTCCACGTATTGTGTCACAGAGGGACTGTATACATCTCCCAGGTCACGTTCACACTGTGTAGTGACTTTGGATCTTCTGCTGTGTGAACTTTTCCAGGCCTTTTGGTTCACACACTTCTTCATGGAGTCTTCCACTTAGCAAATGATTTTCTTTAACAGTATAGGGCACTTCAAAGAGACATCAGAAGCACATTCAGATTGCTTCTCAACCTTTTGGCTCAAATCAAGTATAAAAATACATTAAAACACCCATGCAAGCTGGGCCTGATGGTACATGCCTGTAATCTTAGCACTTTTGTAACCTATTGCAGGAGAAACACGAATTTGAGCCCAGCCCAAGAAAATTAGTGACTTAGTTAGACCCTGTCACAAAATAAAGAAATAAAAAGGTTTGGGAATGTAGCTCAGTGTGAAGACCCTAAATTCAATCCCTAGTACTGCAAAACAAAAGCAAAATGAAAAAACACCCAAGCAAGGTTGCCCTTCAGTCAGAAGAGCTGAATGGCCAGGTCTTATACTTCCCTGTCTCTCTTAGGTTCTGTCCTTTGTGTCCACAAAGGACATCCAGTCCATGAAGGATGCATGCTACACTTAAGTGTTTTGGTCAGACCATAGGAGACCCAGATATTTTGTCAGACATAGTTTTAGGTGTATTGTCCAGGTATTTGTTGATGGGTTTTATGCTTCAATTGATAGATTGAGTAAAGCAGATGCCCCTCCCCTTATTGGGTGGGCCTCATCCAATCAGCCTGAATAGAACAAAAGAGTTCTTTCTGGTATGAGAGGAACTCCTCCTGCCTGACTGTCCAGTGGAGACTTGGGTCTTCCTAGCTGCACTAGAGCTGCAACACTGGTTTTCTCTGTATCTCCAGCTTGCTGACTACAAATGTTGAGACTTGTCATCCTCAATGAATGGGTAAGCTATTCTTGTAACACATCAGCCACATAGGTTGTCTTACCTGCCTATTTTGTTCTTTGTAGAGCCCCTAAGTATCCACTGTGGTGGCAGGCTTTCTGTTTGCATAATGTATTGGGTTAAAATGTTTTGCAAGTTTTTATTGGAAATATGAGCATAATGAGGTTCATACAGTGATGTGTATCTATATACAAGTCAGAGGCAAGAAGGAGTCCAGGTTTTATTCTGACCTCTTGATGTTTACCTGGGAACAACTTGACTTTCTTGTAATATATCTATGTTACTTCTACAAGTTGTCTAGATTTTGCTCTAAGTCTAACACATGGTATAATGAATACTTTATTATAACTTTTAAAACACACAGACATAGTAGCAGTAGATGATTTTTCTCCTTTCAGCCTGAGTGATAGAGAAACTCTCAAACCAGACAAATTTCTCCATTAACAATCTGGGTAGAGGAGGTATTGGAATGATTCAATCCATTCATTGCCCCTCATCTCCATTAATAAAATTTCAGACTACTTTGAACTGAGTCATTGACTGGTTTCTGAGGTACAGAGCAGGAGATGGACCCACCCAGAAGAAGTATCCATGCTGGTTTATGGACTCTGAGGAGTCCTCCCCACATGTTGTGCCTGGGAAGAATGCACTGCTCCCAGAGTGCTCACCTACAGGAGTGTGCTCTTGCACACCCAGGATCTAGTCGTCTCCAGTCTGCCATGTGTGGGAGGAGCAAGCTTCCTGCAGAGCCCAGGATTTCCCTCCCGCAGAAATGGGAAAGATGAGCTTCACTGATGCCCATTGGCATGGCTAGCTGCTATTGGCAGTGGGAAAGAGCCTGATTTGTGTGGCAGGGTGACAGGTGCATGCCACAGAGACTGCACGTTGCAGGTGGTTTCCTGGCATTGCCTACTTGAGAATCTGTAGAAGTGACTGGAGCACAGGGCATGACTATATCCTGAGTTTATACCCAACATTTCAACCTAATGGACTTTTAGACCTGCCTCTGCAGAGAACGGAAGACAGCTGTGAGAGGAGTGCATTTTTTAGTTGTGGTGTGTTTTGGTTTCTGGTGGAATTTATCCAAGGGTTGGAGATACTGTGCCGAGAATAATGATGCCTTATTTTTGTGTGTGTGTGTGTGCCAGGAATTGAAATCAGAACCTTACATTTGCCAGGCAGGCACCATACTGCTGAGATAAATCCCTGGCCCTTGATGCTCAATTCAGACAGTGGGTACACAGTTATTACATTCTACATGAAAGCAGTAACTTGGAAGTTTATTTTGAACTTTGTAGTCCTGATTACAGAAGAAGGTTTGTCATTTGCATTGCTTTTTCAAGTATTCCCAATACTCCCATTCCCCACCTCTTGGATCTGTTCCAGAGTAAACCTAACCATCTCTATTCCTGTGGGTTAGGGGAACTACACCATCTTCTCAGCCACATCACTCATCTTCACACTCTTCTGGGTGAAGATCAGTGTGCTGAAAAGACCAGTTGACTCAGTTGTAGAGATGAACACATGTGGATACTTTTCGGTGACTATAGGAATGGTCATTCCTATAATATCAAGTGTAAAAAGGAAACCATCAGGAATTCACAAGTCAAGAGAAGTGAAAACACCATTGCAGTGACACCAGTGGGAGGGAACTCTGAATGCTCAGCACCCAGAGGGTGAGGCTGTTGGCCCTCCAGCAGCCATCCAGCAGGAGCATATGAACATTCAGGAGCATCCAACATTCAGGAGTTGGGACAAGGATTCCCACAGAGCAGTATTCTCCTGACTTCCTATTGATGTGGTGCTCTGGAGAAGGAGAGAAGAGAGTCCTAGGACCAGGCTGTTCACTGTATCCCAAAGCAAGCATCTCCAGGTTAGCATCCTGATAGTCTCTGGGTTACAGAGAAGGGTTTGCAGAAAGCAACTCTGTTTTCCCTCAAACTTCCCAGACATGAGCCTACCCGCCCCCCAGCAATGGCCACATTCTGGATAGATCATCAACTTCATCTGTATTAATCCTTTATCTGGAGTCCCCATGCTCTCTTTCTTTCCTCCTATGGTCTGCTTAAAATACAGAGTCCACCAAAAAAGTGTATACACACTTCAGGAAAAGAAAGATAGTATAATGTTTTGTCAACAGATAGTGTTACCCACATAAGGGGGACCCTAGAGGATGTCATATATCACAGAAAACCTACTACTCTCCCAGCCCTTAGAGAAGAAATTGAAAATGTATCTGCAACAATCTCAATGACCAAGGTTACCCAAGCAGTGGTTTGCCATACTAATAAATGTCTGAACGCTAATAGTCATCACTTCGAGCACCTCTTGTAATTATTGAGGCCAAAGGTAATTTACATTAATCTCATGATGTCTCAATTAATTCAGCATTAAAATATTTATACAAGGTTTTCTTTTCCTGAAGCATGCATACATTTTTATTGTGGACTCTGTATATTCTTTTTTTTTTTTTTTT
>RJWM01023530.1:0-32036 GCA_004363535.1 Dasyprocta punctata
GGCTTTGTTCTCTGGAAGCAGATGCAGACACTTGGAATAGATGTGAGTCACACGGCTTCCTGAAATGCCCCCAGACCAGCTCCTGGGTGCTCCTGGCCGGCATCTTGGTGGTAGTGTGCTCGGTCTTTGCTTTCTCTGCACTTCTTGGATGCTGAGAGCCCAGAGTCCTGTATTCAATCCCTCACACTGGGAGTGCATAAAACAGTTTCTGCTTTCCTGACTGAACCTGGTAAACTCGCTCACACTGAACCCCTATTCTAGTGTAACTTTGTTCTGCTTTTATGCTAAAAATGATTTTTGAATAGCTTAAAGCTTTCTCCCTACCAGGAGTGGGGTGGCCAAGGAAAGAAGGTAAGAGATGTCCTATTCTGCATCTTTATTGGCTATTTGTGATTCTTCCCTAAATGTCCTGCTTCTATTTTTTTACTCAATTTTTTTTTCCTGTCAATTTAATTTTGCTTCCCTGTTTTATTAAGGGAACTCTTTGAGTAGTAAAGAGATCCTTCATGGGCCACGTTTGCTGTGAAATTTTGGGAAAAGGAAGTGCTTCTCCCCCAACGCACACATACACACACACACACCATTCCAAAGGGGAGAAAAATACCATTTTTTTTTCCCTCTGCACTGCTGGGGATTGAACCCAGGGTCTCGAGCATCATGGGTGAGCGCTCTAATACTGCAGCACCCTCAGTCCCCTTTTGCTTTTTTGTTTTTAGACAAAGTCTTGCTTAGGTGTCCAGGCTGGGCTTGAACTTGTCATCCTCCTGCCTTGGCTGCCCGAACAGCTCTTTCTCTATTTGTCGCCACACGAATCAATTTGAGCATGTCAAGACTCTGAAACCCAAGCCTGGCGTGGTGGCGCACGCCTTTAATCCCAGCACTCGGGAGGCTGAGGTAGGTGGAGTGTTGTGAGTTCGAGGCCAGTTTGGGCTACAATGTGAGCGCAAGGCCAGCCTGAGCTACATAGTGCGACCCTGCCTCAAAAAACTAGGGCTGGGAGTTTGGCTCAGTGGCTTAAGTGCCTGTCTGGCAGGCGTGAGGCTGTGAGTTCAATCCCCAGTGTTGCAAAAAAAAAAAAAAAAGACTCTGAAACCCACTCCCCAAGTTGCCCCTGGTCACAGCAACCAGATTAAGGAAGAGAATTTGCAGCTCTTCCTTATTACTGTACCAGAAGTTTTGCAGTTTGGGGTTTTTGAATAGTTTTCCAACCATTAATAAAGTTGATGTTTTATTCCCCATTTGGTTCAATTCTTCATGTTTTCTGTTAGGCAGAACCCAGAAGGGGAACAGAAGCAAATAGTGTGGTTTGAGGTGCAAACTCTTTGCACAAACATCCCCTCCTAGTTGATTGCTTCTTGTTTTTTTTTTTTTTTGACTGAATGCTTAGTATTCACCACTTTCATACATTTAAAAATTGTGTGATGTCAAAGCTGTCAGTGTTTTCTATTGGGAATTTTGAGTCTTACTCCTTCAGTCATTATTCAACAGGTATTACTTTAATATCTATAACCTATGTGCCACGTGATATGGAGGGCCAGTGACGTAAGTTGTCAAAGAATTGACCAAGACCAAAGTGAAGAAATAGACTTATGAACACATTGTAAGGAAATGATGGGGGAGGTCTCAGGGGTGCTCACACTGTCATGGGAAAGTGAGGAGTCTTTATAAGGGGTCTTGAAATTAGTGAAGCTTTAGGTCAAGATAGACAAACATGGGAAAGAAGGTTTAGGAGAATGGGGTAGGACTACATAATCTTTGTTTTCTTTGAAGTTGGTGTAGGTTATTCTTGTGATAGGGTGTGGTATCCAGGGTATGGGGTGATGGGGTGACAGGATAATGTAAGGGTCACACTTGTTAAAGAAGGAGTGTTAACGGCTGTTTGCCGTGGGTTTTGAAACAGCTCATTTAAACAGAGTAGGTAAATATGACTCTGATGTGGAACCAAATGAAGTCCAAAATAATCCATATCTGGTTGTTTAGTATTTCATGCTATATATAAACACAATTCCTGGTTCTGGGAAGATAAAAATGACAAACAAAACCAGAAAGAGTCTATTCTGTTATTAATTGTACATTGGTGAGGGTTAGAAGGGCATTCTCAGGGAACTGTGAAAATAGCTTCCTGTTTCTTGGTGGTACTTCATCTGTTTAAATCTTTAGATTTTTTTTCTGTGTTTTTGAGACAGGATCTCACTATGTAGTTCACGCTGGCCTTGAATGCACTTTGTAGCCCAGGCTGGTCTCCAACTTGTACCGACTCTCCTGCCTCAGCCTCCCGAGTGCTAGGATTATAGGCATGTGCCACCACACTTGGCTTAAATCTAGATTTTTAACCAATTTGAACATTACTTTTACTAATGATATTAGGTAGGGGATCTAACTTCCAAATGAGAGCTAATTAAGACAACTAGCCAGCCTTCCTGGTAATGGGGGCAAGTGGCGCAGATTCCAGGAAGAGAAAAATCAGCACCTCCTGAGAAACTCCCATACTGGGTCTGGGAGGACCCAACCAGAAGACAACTAGCCGGCCTTCCTGGTAAGCAGTGCAGCGGGTTCCAGGAAGAGAAAAGTCAGCAAGCGCCTCCTGTGAACCTGCTGGTACACGGGCTGAGAATCAACCCCCTCCCTCCTGTAAGCAACCCACTGGTTCAGAGGACCAGCTAAGTTGATGGCAACTAAGGTACATAAAACAACTAAATGCTTGTATTGCTTGGTTGATTTTGAAGGCCTGGGGCCAGCAGTCTGAGCATCTCTTGGGAGGATGACAGTATGCAATATAGCAAATATGGGGGATTCCCTTCTATCTTGTCTTTGAAATCCAATATTGTTCTCACTGTTTTGCTTCATTCTGATCAATTGTTTTGCTTTATTCAATATTCTATTTTGATTGGTTTTATTCTGTTCTGGTTTTGTTTTGATTTTGCGATACCTGATGCAATGGTCAACTGTTGTGAAGATAACAAGATATACTATAGTAGCTATTGTTTCCTTGGAATCCTGCTTTGAAGTCCTGTACCAACTCTGCTTTGTTTTGATTGGCTTTGTTCTGTTTTGTTTTGTTGAATTTTACTCTCTTTAAAATAAAATTTAAAGAAAAGAAAAAAAAATGAGAGCTAATTATCTTATAAAGTTAAAAATAACCCATCTTTTGTGCCATGATTTGAAATGACATCCTTTGTCTTCCAGTAAATTTCTACATCTACTCTGCTTCCTTTCAGCCTCCCATGGCATGCTGCATTCTAAAGTGGTCCCGTGACCCTCCCCTGGACTGTGGGCCGGCCCTGTGGTTTGTTTCCAACCAACAGAATGCCACAGAGGGATGGGAATGTCACTTCTGGGATAAGACACCGTGACTCACTTGCTCCCTTTGTTCAGTGCTAACTGTGGAGACACCTGCTGCCGTGTTGTTCACTGCCTCCTGGGGTGGCTCGTGTGTTGTCTCCATCTGTATGGGCTGCTGTAACTGTCTTTAGGCTGCGTAATTTATACACAATAGAAATGTACTGTTCGCTGCTTTGGAATCGGGGGAAGCCCATGTTATCAGGGTGCCAACAGCCTCAGTATCTGGCGAGGGCGTGTTCCTTGTTAGAGGCATCGCCCCGTGTCTGAGTGTGGTGGGAGGGGCAGGTACACTCCTTCCAGCCTCTTTGGTAAGAATCCAGCTGAGCACCTGTGTTCTCACCCAGAGACCTCAGATGACAATCCTTGTTTTAAGCCAGGCACCAGCCAGACATCTGATACTGTTTCTACTCTTCTGCTGAAAGGTGATGTTCTCCAGCCTGCTGGACCATCGTAGAGCCTGGCTTCACCCCAACTCTCCTTCACACGGTGCCATCACTGACTGTGGGACTCTCCCAGGACCCCAGAAAGCTCTTACAACAGCCAGAGGAGGAGGCCACCAGGACCACGTGACGTCCACTCACGATGTTCTCTTATCTCACTTGGGACGATGGTACAATTCATTTCTCCTAATTTTTCTTGCATATACAGACAGCAGGCTGGTGGGACTCCAGGAACCCAGGGCTTTCAGCAAACTCGTGAGGGCAGCTTTGAACTAAGATATGGTGGGCAAGATGCATTCCTTACTTACTAGAGAGAAGCAAGCTTTTCTTGGAAAGGACAGGAAACTTCTCACAACTGGCTTAAGAAAAATGGGCAACAACAAACCAGCTGATAATCCTCTTCTCCCCAAGAAAAGAGGAAAACTCAATGCTTTTGGTATTATGAAGGCTTAGGTTTCATACTGGAGATATTCCTGGGGGGATCCCATAAAGACCCAGCAAGGTGGCATGTTAATACCTAGAAAGGTACGACTAAACTCTTCTTGCTTCCAGATGAGAGAACGTTTTGCATTTGTGCTCAGGGTACTAATTCACTGAGCTATTACATGTGGATTGTATCCATAATTTTATTCACCACAGTGTTTCACACACCTTCATGCTACCCTCACCAACATTGTTTTTTTTTTTTTTAATAAAACAAAAACACATGATGAATAAATGAAAAAGTAGATATTGCTGTTGGGGTAGAAAAAAATGAATAGATCTATAAGAAAACATTATGTGCAATTTTATGCCAGTAATTTGGAAAATCTACATGACACATACAATGAACCTGCAAAATATAATTTAATAAGATAATTCAAAAGGAAATAGAAATGCTAATGAAAAATGAAAAAAGATAAGGATCTCTCTGATGTAGGTTTTAATCTGATGCTCACTTTAATACTCAGCCTTAGCAGCCTTCCTGGAGGTAGAAAGAAGCCTGCTCCTGAAAGTCGTGCCTGTCTTGGGCTTGGACCCTTGAGAGGAGAATGCCAACTGCCACCGAGGAAGAGTAGTTTTAGAAACCGACAAGTCTCCTTTTACATGGTAAAACACTAGAAGGCAGAATAATCATAGAAAAGCTTATTTAATAATTAACTACTTATAAATGCATTAGTCCGTCAGAGTTTTATAGGCAAGCTCTTTTAAATTTTTAAGCTCATTTAAAATTTTAAATTCTTCGAAGGCGAATTAGTTTTAAGTAATAGATAATCCCCCTGTCGGTTCAGTAATACCCGTGAAAGGTCGAGAGATAAGAATTTCCTGTTCTGTTCAATGCAGCTGTCACGTTCCTAAATTGCGGGGATAAAGCACACCAGGCCTTCTTTAGAAAGGAATCCTTGGGTCAGAGGGGCGATGGTTATTTCTGGCACAGAGACTGCCTTGGAAAGGGGTTTGCAGGTTGGAGCTGAAAGCTATCTGGAGACCTCAAAGTCAACCCCGTTTCATTTTACATGAACTCAAACTCTTGTCTCCAAGGAAAAAAAAAATGAGACCTTCTGATGCTAATAAACACATTCATTTAGTCTTTGTTACACATACTAAGAGTGCGTGAATAATTTAGTTGTTTCAAATGTCCACAAAGCATCACTTAAGCTGAATTATGTAATTCATGAAAATCGATGATGGCTCAAAAGTCATGTCGGTGCACATAAATGTTGCAACAGTAAGCTTGGCAAGTTTCTTAAAGATGCGCGATCCACAGAGATGATAAAACTCTCAGTGATGGTTACAGCACCGAGAGAGACATCGGGAGCTTGGAGGACGTCGTGTTCAGTGATCCAGAAAGGCAAATCCCACCTGTCCTGCTCTGTGTGGAGTCTAAGCAAGTCATGTCACTGAGGTGGAGAGCAGTACAGTGCTTACCAGTGGCCGGGAAGGGTAGGAGACGTGGGCTGTGGTTATCAGGTACCAAAATACAGTCAGAGAGCAGGGAAAAGTTCTAGTGTCCTATAGTGTAGGAGGATAAATAGAGTTCACATTAATTTATTTCAAAATAGCAACAAGGGCTGATAAAAAAACACAAAATGTTTCAATTTTCAAAACAAAAGGAAAAAAAAAAAGAATAGAAGACTCGCCCTTCCTGGAGCACACTTTGCCCATTGTTCTTACCGCTTTCCGAAGCAGTTCTGGAAGTCCTCTTTTGGGAGTGTCTCATGAGGTGTGATTTAAAACAAAGCAAAACAAAACCCCACGGTGAACGCTGTTGCTGAATGCCATCCTACAGAAAAGCAGGCTCATAAAAACACAATGGTGTGCCGTCATCCACCTTCTTCACTGGATCTGGCACCATTCAGCTTTGGGTTTTTCCCCAAAGTTAAAATGACCATGGAAGGTAAATGTTTTGAATTGATTCAGGACATTGAGGTGGCCATGACTGTGCCAACTAAAGTCACCAAACAGGACTTTGAGAACAAAATAGGACTTTCAGAAAGTGCAAGAACAATAGGATAAGCATGCTCAAAGCGAGGGGGAAGAGTTTGAGGGAGTAATGGCAATGTATCTTTCACTGTAAAAAATTTTTAAAATTTAAACATTCGGTCTAGTTTCTGATCCTATCTCACAGAGTCATGCAGAAGCCCGCCTAAGATGTAACGAAGTCGAGGGGAACATTGAGGGTATTTTGGTCAGGAGCAACCACAGGGACTTTGTGGAGTAGATTTAGGGTAAAGGAATAGAAAAAAATAAGAGAGTTTGAAAGCTAAAGAAATGAAAGAAAAGGAAAAGGAAGGGAAGGGAAGGGAAGGGAAGGGAAGGGAAAGGAAAAAAGAAAAGAAAATTTCCCTCTCTCCACAAGAAGAAAGTCTGTGCTGGGTATCATGCATCTTAGGTCCAACATACAAGAGAGATAACCAGAACGGTTCTCATTTGTTCCACCGAAGTGAATGAGGCTTATGTTATTAAAACACCTCTTGTGGTTGCTTGGAGGAGGAGCCAGACCCATCTTATCCAGTGTGGGTCCTTGAGAGGTCAATGGCTGTCTTCACACGAGAAGAGCCCGGTAAAGAGTGCTCACCAGCACCAATAATAAATCCGCAGGAGGGAGCGCTCTTCCTCATTTCTTGTAAGTCTCAGGGATGATGGTGCCGGCACTACAAAGTATATACATAAATCAGCATTGTCTCGAATCTTCTGGCTGATGGGATTGGACAGAAAGAAGTACAACAAGCATTAGAAATGGGAGAAAATCTCATCATGCACTAAAGTAAAATCGAAATGGATCAAAGATCTAAATATTAAAACAGAAACACTAAATCTGCTGGAAGAGAGAATAGGTAGAACACCTGAAGACACAGGTGTAGGCACAGATTTCATGAACAAAACCCGATCGCATGGGGACTGCTGCAAAGAATCAACTGGGACTTCATCCTATTAAAAAGCTTTTGCACAGCAAAAGAAATTACCAATAGAGTGAAAAGACACCTCACAGAGTAGGAAAAAATTTTAGCCAGTTGTCCCTCAGGCAAAGGACTAATATCTAGAACCCATAAAGTATTCAAAAAAGTTAGATGCCCACCAAATTTAAAGACCCAATCCAAAAAATGAGCATCTGAGATGAACACACATTTAGCATAAGAAGTACAAATGGCAAATAAATATATGAAAATGTTCAACATCACTGGCCTTTTGAGAGATGCAAATTAAAAGAATGCTGAGATTCCATCTCCAGGAAGAATGGCAATTATTGAGAAATCAAATAATAACAAATGCCAGCAGGCTGTGGGAAAAAGAAACCTTTTTCCACTGTTAGTGGGAGTGTAAACTGGTGCAACTGCAGTGGAAATCAGTGTGGAGATTCCTCAAAAACTAGGATTAGAGGTGCCATTTGCCTCAGCAGATACCCTGCTGGGTATCTTCCTGAAAGAATTAAAAACATCATACCACAGCAATACATGCACACCCATATATATAGCAGCGCAGTTTGAAATAGCTAAATCTAGGAAACAGCCCAAATACCCATCAACTGAGGAAAGGATAAAATGGACACTTTTTTAATACAATGGAGCACTACTCAGCCATAAAGAAGGATAAAGTTGAGACATTCCTAGGTAAATGGATGCACCTTGAGACCATACTCTTCAGTGAAATAAATTGGACACATGTGTGTGAATATCACACGTGTGTAAATATTGTTTCTTTGGTGTGAGAAACCAAAAATGTAAATAAGGACCAAAGTGTATAATAGGTATTGTGAAATAGGAAGAAATTGTTCATAAGAAAGGGGAACTAGGGAGGGGTGAGAAGGAAAGGAAGGAAGAAGAAAAAAAATGATAAAGGAAGCATAAAAAGGAAGCAAGGCTCTGTAAATAAGGAGGGGAAGAGGGGTTTAAGGGAGGGGAGGGGATTGAAAGAAAAGAGGAACCAGGATATATCAGGTATAGGTACGAATTTCATATGATGAATGTGATCATTATGTATATCTACAATGTACCAATAAACTTAATAAAAAAAAAGAAATGAGAGAAAAGATTATTACAATGTGGAGAACATGTGATTCTATGTTTAGAGAGCCTATAAATTTTAAATAAAAATCATTCAACAAATAGATTCATCAGGAAAGAACTGGGTATAAATTTATTACACAACTCTCCTTAGCTTTCCCCCTACTAATAAGAATCAAATGGAATAAAATGAGTTGAGGAGTGATTAGCAAAAAATGAGATAGAGAAAAAGAAAGAGAGAAACAGAGAAAGGATGAAGAAAGAGAGAGAAAGGAACCAGAGAGGTGGAAGAGGGTAACCCCAAAATATCTTAAAAACCTGCAAATGAATCTTGTGGAAAGCTAGGAAGAAATTTTTCAGCTGTGCTGAAGTGAAATTCCCTAACTGGAGACCCATAGTTACTGCTCAAAACAGCCAGTATTGCAAAGTTGTGAAATCTTCACAAATTAAGTATAACACTAAGAAAAACTCTAGGAGGACATTCTTATGACTTGATAAATTGATTGCAAAGATAATCAGAAGGGTAATAGCATGAAAATGTTTGGTAAAATATTGAAAAAGAATGAGGGAGGATACTAAATATCAAAATTCACTACGTTACAGCAAATGAAAGAGGATGGGATAGCCCGGGAAGGAGAGAAATATTTCAGTGGAACAAACAGGAGATGTTTTAAGTTATTGCTCACTGTATGTGGAGCCTAAGACCACATGATACCCAAAGCACCAGCACTTTCTTCTTGTGGAGAGAGAGAATTTTTCTTTTCTTTTTTTCCTTTCTTTTCCATTCCATTTCCCCCCATTACCTTCCATTTTTTCCCCATTCCATTCCTTTTCTTTCTTTTCTTTTCCTCTCTCTCTCTCTCTCTCTCTCTCTCTTTCTCTCTCTCTCTCTCTCTCTCACATCTTCCTTATTAACCACTGTCTTTTTTTCTTAAGCAGACGATGGGAGGTTTTGTTGCAGAATTCAACAGATCAGAGAGACCAATGGGGCCTAACAGGAGAATTTATTTCCAGAATTTTAGATGCACATCGACCCAGCCAAACTTGCATCCAAAGTGCTGGGCCTTAGAACAATGGAAAGTTTCTAGTTTTATACATTTGGCTGAAGGGATTGGCCTTTAGACATAGAGGGGACAAGTGAGGGTACAGAAGAAAGACAAAGCAATCAAAACGATAACTTAGCCTTGAAAGAAGACAGAGCCTTATGAATCCTTCGAGCACAAGATGACATAAATCTGTTTATAGAACATAGTTGCCGACCTTATCTGTACTGTAACAAGAAGTTGTAGCTCCAGAGGGAGGGGAGTATGAGGGGAATTGTTTCTTAAGTTCCGATTCAGTTTCATCTCCCTTGCTTATCTCTAATGGAAAGAATTGTGCAGTTGTTCTTTGAATTGACTTTAAAACCCCCATCTGTGATCGGGCTCCTACCTGTTTATTATTTGTAGATGCTCATACTTCTCTTAAAGACTAGAGAACAGGAACAGAAGCAACATCCGAAGGAGATGAAAGAACATTGCAAGGGGACATCACAGGGCCCTGGTGCTTTCTCAGTCTGGCTGCTTTAGGAGCTCCCTGGGCCCCAGTGGGGCACTGATACCGTATGAAGACGAGCTGGGCTAAAGCTGGGCTCTGAGATGCTCCAGGGGGTGGAGAATCCCACCTTTCTGTGGGCCGTCTGGCTGGGGCCCAGGAAAGTAAAGCGTGGGAAGGAAAGAGAGATTTTCTTTGATGAATCTCTGTCTCTTGGGGCTGTTCAGCTTCTGCCATTCATAGGAATCAGAAGGAGTCAACTGTCCCTCTGTCTGGAGAGGGGAGGCCTTCCTAGCCTCACCCCAGGAAACCAGGAAAGCAGGGCCCCCCCTGTGGCTTCCACCCGCCTCTGAGAAGGGACCGTCCTGGCCCATTGTGGCCTTCCTGCCTCTGGTCATGGAGTGATGGGTGCTTATGTGCTAGTGACAGTGGGTCGTTCTGATGCCAGGGCCCCTTCCCTGGGCTGGATCAGCTTCTAAGGCCTTTGCCTCACTGTGCAGTTTGGACCAATTTCTATGCCTGGTCCTCCACAGGTGCCAAAGCCACTCCACAGTTGTTGCTCAGCCCCTGTCTTGGTGGTCCAAGGCCAAGTGACATCTTGCTGCTGCCAAGTGGCTCCCAGCACAACTCACAGATCGAGGGCACACTGGACAGGCCACCCAGTGCCTGCTAAATTTCCCAGAACAAAAGACACGTGTCTATGAGTGAGGGACTGGGGCTGGCTTCCTAGAGTCCCATCAGCCCTGGAACCCTGAAAATGAACATCGTGGGCCTGGGAGATGGAAAGGGTGTGCAGGGGGCAGAATGCGAGGTTATCCATCAATGCGTCAAGATGAAGGCCGCCATGAGACTTCCTGGTAACAACACTAACCATTCCCACTTGTCACCCCCATGTGGCATGAGACTGTATCCCATGGTCAAATCTACCAGGGCAGCAGACAGAACCTTGTGGCACAGCAGGTCCCCCAAATCACTGGCCTAGGATGAAACTTTCAAGGTTCTTGTGTGGAATGAGACACCCACAGACAATGGGTGTGATGTCCCTGCCCTTGATTGAAAGGGACAGTTTGATCTGGATGGGTTATGTACGCATACTAATTCCCTACAATGAATGTGATCATTATGCCCTGCAAACATGAGCTAATAAAAGTAAAAATTTACCGAAATGAAAGGGACCATCCTAGTGTCTGAGATTAGAATTCTTGATATTTCTTTTGATTAGAAGAATGTCCTTTCTAAAATAGAAATCAATATCAACAGTAAATGATAATTTCTTTTTATTGATTTAAAAATAGGTAGCAAGAACTTTCCTTCCCCCCTTTTTAAAAAAAAAAGTATTCATCAATATGAATGGCACCTCTGGTGTAGAAACTACCTACGTGGATACAGACATGCAGAAAGAGCTGTAATAATGGACGGGTGTCCCCCACACATGTGCTGATTAAATGGCAGGGAATCCAGGTCCCAAGAGGAGGCCTGCAGTGGGGAGCTGGGACCCACATCTGGGACAAGGGGTACAGATCAGGAAGCCAGCCTGGAGCAGGGTGAGGCAGAACCTTGAGTCTCTTAGGATGTGGGGGTGAAGACCAGGAACCTGGCTGTCAGAGTTTGGACAAGGCAGCCTGGCCTGATGAGACAGAGGTTCCAGGGGGTCTGGGGACAGCTCTGCCCTGTGAATCTCTCCATCCCTGAACCTCTCTGGTCTGGCAGGGGTGCGGAGGGAGGGGGGCTCAGTGGCAGAGTGAGGAGGGCCAGGGCAGAGGCAGGCAGATCTGCACTGGGAACAGGAGATGCTTGGAAGGACACAGCTGGCAGTGACGGCCCTTTCCCCACCTGGGAATTCCCTTACCACTGCCACTGGCAAGGACCTTCTCTGGTCACACAGGGTGCCCAGCTTCTGTGTCCCAGTTTCTTACGGTAAATTCCTAGCCTCAGAGTCCAGCCGAGACCACCCGTTTCCCAATTTCCTCCCCAGCTCGCTCCCCAGAGGGCAACTGGATCTTTGGGGGTCACATTTTGAAATGAAATAGAGGAAGCAGTGAGCACATGTCTTGGGAGATTAGAATGTGGGCTGCTTAGGCACAGCGCTGACTCACACCAGGCCAGCCTGCGGGATAAGGATCGGGGTTTGGAGTGGGTGTGGGTTTGGGTTTGGGGGGAGACGAGTTAGGTCCCCTGCCAGAAGGACACTCAATTGCCACCATCAAGGTAGTAAAAGCCATCACCCACTGTCTCTCCCGGGGAAAGAGCCCTTGGTGTCCGACCCCTCTAGGTGCCCTCAAGTTTTGGAGCCCAGGAGGAAAGTACTCCAGGTTGGTGGCTGTGGCTTCTGCACGGGAACCTTGGTGGTGGTGACAGCAGATGGCTCTGATGCCGGGGCCACTTCCCTGGGCTGGATCAGCTTCAAAGGACTTTGCCTCACTGTACGGGTTGGGTCATTTTCTATGCCTTATCCTCCATCAAAAGCTATGAAAGAATAAATCTAAAAGGGGGAGAGAATCATCCCGATAGAAAATGAACACAGTCTGAGATTTTATCCAATTCACTATTAATGAGGAAATAAGCAGATGCTATGCCCAATTCAAGGAGACCCAGGGAACAGCACAATTTCCATTTATAGATCAGAAATATTGACTTGAGCACTCTCTCTGTCTCTGTCTCTCTGTCTCTCTCTCTCTCTCTCTCTCTCTGTGCGTGTGTGTGAGTGTGTGTGTGTGTGTAGAGGGGAGGGAAGCTGGGGGATTCTGCCCCTCCCCGGGCCAGGATTTATTCACATGTCTACAGACAAGGATTATTTTGCATTGCTATCAGCTATGTGCAATTTACAGAGTTGTAAAATAGCTCAAAGGCAGTAAAAGGCTAGAATCTGATCGCTCCTCCCTTTCACCATGGGAGTGCTCTCAAAACAAAACAAAACAAAAAACCACATAATTTTCACTGGAGACAGCCATTAATCTTTTCTACACATTGCAAATTTCCTGAAAACAAAAAATTTTTTAGTATTTGGTTAAAACCAATGTGTATATCCAGTAAGCCAGAAGCCTAGTTTGGGGGTTGTCCTCAAGACTTGGTATTCTCTGTATCTCCTGGGCAGTCTTTAGCTTTTACTTTAGTGATTACAAAAACACATGCCTGAAATTTGTGGGTGTGGAGTGGCGGCACCTGCTTGTAGTCTCAACACTCTGGGGGGCTGAGGTTGAAGGATCACAAGTTTGAGCCCAGGTTAGGCAATTTAGTAACTCTGTGAGACATCGTCACAAAACAAAAAACAAACCAAACAAAATTCCAGAGATATAGCTCAGAACAGAGGCCTCAGTACCACACACACACACACACACAGAGGTATGTATTGTAATCTCAAATATTGAGTACAGTAACCCAAGTACTGTAATCCTTTCTCTAGTCTCCCTCACAATCCAAGAAGTTATATTTATAATCCCACAGAGATGATATTGGAATCCTGACAAGATAATTTTAATCTATCACCTCCAATGCAACCCACAGCGAGAGTAAAGACACCAAGACATATTCACAGTTAAGGGTAGCCAAGGGGTCCTGAGTCCAATCCCCATGAGGATGTGCAGACAAGGGCCCTGATCCCCAGTTTCTCCCAGAATTTATTATCTTGTGAAGAAGGGAGTGGCTCGAGGATGAGTGACAGGGAGGATCGTGGGAACTATGAGAGTAAGTTAAGCTGGCTAGTCAGGTAGTGAGAAAACATCTCTGCAAAATGCAGAGATAAAAATATGCAGAGGGATCAATTTGCGTAATTCAATCAAGGTAGCAACTGAATTATTTTGGAGGCTGCAGCTTTAGTTTCTAATATGTAAACTTTTGTGCCCTGGGGAGTCATGGCCTCTTTATCTGGAGGCTCATACCCAGTTGACATTCCTGGAGATGACTGGCTCTACCATCCCGCTGTGCTCATATAGTTTACAGAGAGCACTATGAGAGGAAACAGAAGACTGTCTGATGGCTTTAGAGATTACATACCAGTACCTCTGCTAGCCTTATTTGCAATACTTAGAGCCAATTGAAGAGAGAAGGAAATACCATAGTCAGCTCTGTATATATCAGTATAAGGAAATAAGTCTTGATATAATCAAAGTTGTAGCAATTGTTCTGCATTCAATGGGAGTCATTCAAATTGTCTCCCATAGTCAACCAATAAGATTAATTGTTTAGGTAAGATTGATTAAATCGGGAACAAATGGGGAAGCAAGTCACTTAGTAAGCAGGCATTCTTACAGAGCAGTGACTCTTTCTGTAGGGGGTTGGGATGGTGACTCCTGACTTTCTCAGGGTGATAGAGCCCTATTTAGAGTATCAGTCCTTAAGATATGGGCACATTTGTTTGATCTTTTGTCTGGAGACCTGGCCCACAGCAGGAGGTGTCTGTCTCCCCCACCTTTGCAAGGTATCTGGGCTTCTGCCCTGGCTCCTTCAGGACCTAGCCCTGTCTGACTGCCTATAGTATCTCTAACTAACTCAGCTGCCTATAACATCTTTAAGGAAGGGGCCCCCTCCCAGGCTCCTGCTACACCCGCAGTATCAGCAGCTGCAAAGTCCTTTTCTCTCCCTGGCTCCTTCCCCCTCCAGAGGCTTCCAGGAAACAGTTCAAGGCTTCTGGGAAGCACAGTAACCTAATCTCCAGGACACCAGAGGTGTATTTTCAGCCCTAAATATACCTAACTTACCTCTTTTCAAGACTGAAAACCCAAATTACAATACAAGTATTTTTAAGATTTGCAGGGTCATTCAACTCCAGCTTTTACAGCTCCCTGTTCCAGACTCCCTGGAACCACACCTAGAATTCTTCAGTCATTTCCCTAAACCTCTGGGTTCCAGGAGCAGCAGAGGTTGACAGAGTGACCGCACAACGATGAGATAACAATGAGATCACTTACTTGGGGACAGGAGCAAGACTCCTCACCAAAGCTTTATGAAGCAGAGAAACAACTGTTATTGTTCTCATTTTTATGGGTGAAGAAACTGAGACTGGGCAGGCGAAGTAACTTGTTCAGGATCCCGCAGCTGAGTGGCAGATGAGGGAGGGGAAATCCAGGCTGGTTCCTTAGCTCTGAGTCCCTCCCATGTTGAGATTTTCCCAGACCTGTTACTAGAGCAGGGGGCTGCCCTGTTCCTCGGCTCTGTCTGCAGCTAGAGGAGACCTCTGATGCGTCTCTGGACAGAATAATCCTTACCCTCCTCGAGAGCCATCAGCTGCTGGTATCTCCTTTTCCTTTTCAACCGGCCCTCAAAAAAAGACATGTGGTCTGGGGGTAGAGTGCTGGGTCTTCCTCTCTAGTTCCTCATTGTTGGTCCCCAACCATGAGGGGACTTGTGAGTCTGTGTTGGAAGCAGAGCATGGAGGTGGGGAGTCCCCAGGGGCCACGGGCACTCTAGGGGTCCTCTAGAAGCCCGGTCCCAGGAAGGCACCAGAGAGAGGACAGTTGACCAGAAGCCTGGGGAGCAATCCGGAGGGGGTTCCAGGCCCTGGAAACAGCAGAGGTAGTGGGTGCCATGTCCAGTGTCAGAGCCCAGGTAGAGGGGAGGCCATCAGATGGGGTGACAGCAGCTCCTTGTTGGTGCTGGTGAGGATATTTGTGGGGTGTGTGTGGAGCAGACAGTGGCAAACAGGAAGAGAGGGCATAGGAGGTGGACGAATGGGGGCAACTGTTTGGAAAAGCTGGCTGGAAAGGACAGAGGGTGTGGAAGCTTCTGGGGAGACTTAGTTGGGGTAAGGAGATCAGGCATTATTTTTTAAAGATGAAAGAGTTGGTTATGTTTCAGATAAAAAAAAACCTCTGAAATTTATGAGATATGAAAAGAAGAGGTGCTCAGTTGATAGGCAAGGGATATGGAGGAGTGGGCTCCAGCTTGGATTTGGTGCC
This sequence comes from Dasyprocta punctata, assembly GCA_004363535.1. Classification (NCBI taxonomy): domain Eukaryota; kingdom Metazoa; phylum Chordata; class Mammalia; order Rodentia; family Dasyproctidae; genus Dasyprocta; species Dasyprocta punctata. The sequence goes on from RJWM01023530.1 coordinate 15,694, forward strand.
ATAGAGGAATTGGAAGTTAGTGACAAGGAAAGAGAAATACCCTGAAGTTGGCCTTGGGGAGGCCAAATAGCCAAGTGCTTGTCTCCCAGAACACTTCTGACATTGCTTATGTGTGATCAGAATTGAACCAGCACACAAATGTCTGTCTCGGGGAAAATGATCCTTTGCTGCTTATGGAGCCAGCCTCAAGCACTGTGGCTGAAAACAGCAAGCACTTGCCATTGGTCACCTTACCTCAGATTGGCTGGGTTCAGCCAGTTGCCTCTTCTGCTCTACAACACAGGTGTGGTTCTTCCTGTGGCTGTATTGGCCTGGGAGGTCCTGCAGGCTGGATCATGACAGAGGCCTCACCAGAGGTCAGCTGAGGTAGGGTACTTCATTCCTTTCCTGCAGATCTCCGCAGGGAAAGGCAGGAGTATTTGATGCAGTGGTGGCCTCTCAGAGAGCAAAGAAGCTGCAGGCCCCCATGGCCTAGTCCAGAAGTCATAAAGCATCCCCCCACTGCATTGTCCTGACCAAAGCAAGTCACAAAATGGCCCAGATTCACACAGAGGAAGACAGTCTCCACATCTTAGGGGGAAGAGAAGCAAAAATCCAATGCGGAAGGCTGTGCGGGTTGAGAGGACCATGGCCACCAGCTGAGACAGCTGAGTGCGGCCTGTCTCCGGTGCCACTGTCCCCCCAAATATCTCCTTTCCAACTTATGCAAGCATTTTAGATGTCATCTGCAGTGCGAGTGTCTTATGTATTTTTTTTTATGTAAGAGAAAACGGACACAGAAAAGAGAAACAAAAAGCAAAAGAGACAAACAAAAGAGACAAACAACAACAAATCCGATACGATAACATTACAGGCTTACGAAATGAGATGACTGGAATTTGACAGTAGTTGTAATATTGCATATTGCTACCTTCAAAAGGGATTGTTCAGATTAACAGATATAGACATGTAGAATTGATCTAATCATATGAGTATTAACTGTTCTTTTTCAATAGCTAATGTATTTAGTAGTATAGTCATTTTAACTATCTTATGTATACCTATATATAAATTTATGTCTTTTTCCTTTTCCCTTCCTCCTTTCTTCCTTTCCCCTTAGAATACCTCTTGTTGTCTTTAAAATAACTGCCCATATCAACAGGCCTAATATAATCAAACAAAATAGTTCAGAATAAAACCAATAAGAAATAAAACAATGGTCACAGAAAAGAGAACCGAAAAGCAAAAGGGACCAACAAACAATAACAACAAATCTGATACTGTAACGTTATAGGTTTACAAAATGAGATGATTGGAATTTGACAGTAATTGTAATATTGTATATCATTACCTTCTAAGGGGTTGCTCAGACTGACAGATATAGACATGTAAAATTGACCTAATCATATGAGTATCAACTGTTCTCTCTCAATAGTTAATGCATTTAGTAGTATAGTCATTTTAACCATCTTACGTATACCCACATATAAATCTATGTCTTTTTCCTTTTCCCTTCCTTCTTTCCTCCTTTCCCCTTGTAACACCTCTTGTTATCTTCAAAATAACTGCCCATACCATTGGGCCTAATATAACCAAACAAAATAGTTCAGAATAAAACCAGTAAAAAATAAAACAGTGCCGGGGATTTAGCTCAGTGACTTTAGCGCCTGCCTGGCAGGTTTGAGGTTGTGAGTTTGATCCCTGGTACAAAAAAACCAAACAAAACCAAAACAAAACAAAAAACAATGGAAGCAATACATAGTAATACAACATTGATGTCTATAATGCCTCATATTATCTTCTAAGCAGTTGCCTATATCATCTGTTATAATACAATCAAACAAACCAAAATAGGTTAAAATCACTCAAAACAGAACAATGAAAGCAATACAGGTTTTCAAAACAAGGTGATCAAATATCAATAAAGGCTACCCTAATATGTTTTGTTATCTTTGAAATAGCTGTCTACATCATCATATATAATAAAATTAGGCAGGTCGAGATAGAATAAGATCAAACTAAACAGCTCATTGAAAACAATACTGGACTCAAATCCCGATGATGGATTATTCAATTGTCTGCCCTGCTCGGTGATATCCCTCTGCCACTGTTTCTGGAGCTGTGGACTTTTTTTAAATCTCTCTCTAAAATGTCCTTCAGTGTTCTTTGTAGGGTTGGCTTTGTTGTCATAAATTCCTTTAGTTGTTCTTTGTCATGGAAGTATCTTGTTTCTACGTTGATTTTGAAAGATAGTTTTGCAGGGTACATCAATCTGGGTTGGAAGTTGTTTTCTTTCAGGGCTTGAAATACTTCACTCCAAGCTCTTCTTGACCTGATGGTTTGTGTTGAGAAATTTGTCATGATTCTGATGGGTTTTGCTTTGTAGGTGATCTGTTTTTTTTTTTCTCTAATAGATTTTAATATTCTGTTTTTGTGCTGAATTTCTGGGATCTTGATTATTATATGTCTGGGTGTAGGTATATTTTGGTTATGGTTAGCTGGATTTCTATATGCGTCACTTATCTGAAAGTCACTTCCTGTTCCCATGCTTGGAAAGTTTTCTGAAATTATTTCTGTAAATAGGCTTTTAATTTCATTTGTATTGACCCCTGCTTTTTCACTCACATCTTTTATTCTTAAATTATGTTTCTTTGGGTTGTCTTCCAGCCATTGTATTGTTACTTCCAGGTTTCTTATTATTTTTAAGAGATCCTTCCTTTCACGATCACAAGCCGCAAACCTGTCTTCAAGGTTTGAAAGTCTATCTTTCGTTTCCTTCAGGTGGTTTTGCCAACTTTCATTGGAGTCTCTGATTTCCTGGTAATCTCTTTGAATCTGTTTCATGCATTCTAAATCTTTTTTGTATTTTTCATTCCAGGTTTCCCTCATTTTCCTATGGTCCATTTTTTCATCTATGTCTCCTTTAGGGATCCCTAGCAATTCTTTTATTATGTTTTTCATTTCTTCTTTTAGTTGAGTTAGTATTTCTGTTCTAATTTCTTTTATAGCCTCATGAAGTTGTTTCTTTACTTTGGTTGTCATCACCTCAGAGACTTTAGTTGTGGGGCTCCCAACCTCTTCTGCATTTGCTTCTCCTGGATTTGTTCTGCTTGGATTGGAGGCCAGAGACTGCCTTTTGCTTCTTTGTCTTGACATATACCTGGGTTCTTTTGGGCAGATGGGTACTGGGGACCCAGGCATTCCTTGCATTGGTTGCAATTTCTCTGGAGTGAGACTGGTTCTTCTAGCCAGTGCTGATTATGGATATCTGATGGTTACCACTGGGTGTGCTGTTACAGCGCTGTCCGCTGCCTTTCCCCAGCCCACCTTGGCTCCCTGATGTCTGGCACACTGTGCAGGGGTGGGGCTAGTGCCTGGGAACCTGGGCCGGTTATCCACGAATCTTCCATTATCACCCCTAGGACACGTGTGGAGCCGTGGTCTCCAGACTGAGCTGGTCACCCGCTGGGACTCTCTGGGGCTCTGTCAGAGCAATTTCCACAGGACTGTGCCCAACTAGAGCAGCTCCAGCCCCGAAATGGCTGCCAGTCTCTCGCTCTCCCTTGCAGGAGGTTGGGGTTTGCTGCACTCACCATCAGCCAGTTTAGTCCTCCAGGTTTGCTCCCCCTGTCCACTGCCACTCACCTCTGATGCTGCCTCTCTGGGGAGAGGCCTCCAGAGTCACCACCAACGTGGCTGCAGCACTTTGATTGTACATCCCCAGGTTCCAGCAACTCCTTTCACAGAGTGGATCTGGCTCCGGGCAGAGGCGCCGCCAGCAACCGCCTTCTTTGTTTGAGTGTTTCTTTTTACTCTTTCTGTGGGCTTCAATTCCCACATTAGATTCTTCCTCCTTCTTGTCTTTCCCATGTTGCTATATTCCAGCCTCTGGATGGTATCTTTCAGGGAGGCTGCTTACCCTGCTGTTTACCGTTCCGCCATCTTGTCCCGCCTCCTCCTGTCTTATGTTTTCTAAACTGGTTTGTGAATGTGATTTAAACAAAACTTCACTTAAACACAAACATAGTTTTATTCTTTCAATACATGAATGTGCATGTGTTAGGGTAAAACTGCAAAAGAATGTTTTACAAGAAGGAAAAATGGAAGCTACCTGAAATTCTATTGCTTCAATAAAGTGTGCGGTAGGCCTGCAAACTGTAGGGTCTTGGATTTAAACAAAAACTCAACCGGTCATCCCTCCAGCCAGAAATCTATTTCTTGATTGTTCAACTAATTCTTGAGAGATGCATTGACTGCTTTGAAAAGTCATTGAGAATCCTTGTACCTGAGATGTTCCAGGAACAGGAAAGGATGCTCAGTTCGAATCTGATTTCCTGGATGTCTTTGAGGGTTCAAGGATGGGGCAGTAGACCAGATCTCCTGGCCCCTGCTCAGAGGTTTCCACTGAACTGAGAGAAACAGGTCAAGCAGGGGGATTTCAGTTCATCATGGCAGAGCCACAGCTGAGGATGCCTGGGACGCTCTGGGATGGGGTTGGAGAGAAGGAGCAGGAACAAATCTTTTACACACACCTGAGTAGAGTTAAATCAGCTTTATGCAGGACACAGCAGGGCCAGAAAGAAAAGGGCAAATGTGAACAAACATAGCAGATGGGAAAGGAATCTAAAAAGAAGAGCCCAGTTTTATTTTTTAATTTCCAGGTTGGAATTTTATTCATTAAAAAACATTTTATTGTTAAATACAAGAACCCTGACCCATGACGTTTGGTGAATGTCCATGTAATCATTCCCCACGGTAGCACACAGACCCTGGCCAGGCCCCCAGAGTCCCCACTGCCCCCAGACCCAGCACCCTGGCTCCTGAGGCAGGCCCTGTCCCCTTCACTGTCTCATCACTAGGGCACCCCTCAGGGCACTAATGCTTTGTGTCACCTGTTTCAGTCTGTGGGTCCCCCCTCAACTTCTGTCTCTCTCTCCTCCTTACAATGTATTTGCTTATGCACTTTATGTTTGCCTTCTGTACTCTTTCTACTAGAATTGAATCAGTTAGTTGTAAACGTATTTATTATGCCAAGAGCAAAATGCTGCAGCAACTAACAACTGCAAAAGCTATTAACTTTATGGAGACAAACAATAAGAACTTTGAAGAGCTGGGTAGCAAGATAGATCATTCACATAAATATGAAGAGGGTGCATTTGCCCGATAATTTTAGAGAGATGTAGGGAGACCTCTGGCTTGGCTGGCTGGCAGGCGTCTTGAGATGTGGCTATTCTGATTGCCCCCATAAAGCCACAACCCAGGCCTTCTGTCCCCTGCTTAGTTTCCCAGCGTGCTGTAGATGCACACAACCATTAGAGTGGCATGCGGGGCCACCGATGCCAGGGGTATGCCTGACATCTTTGATGTTAGCTTGAGATGAAACCAGGTACATTCAGGCTTGAATGAAGTCATTTTTGTCGTGACCTCTACATAAGGCCTTCCTTCTGACCCAAGCTGTGAGGTCCACTGGTCTTGTTTTACACTTGAGTACACCTCTGTCCATAGGTCCCCGCCAGACTGTGCTTGGTGCCGTCCTGGATCTGTCAGTCTCCCTTCTTTGGTCTTTCAGCACCTTACTCCTTAGATAGTTGGTTATGCTGCATTTTTCCAGAACAGTATTGTAATTTTTGTTGGTCTGTGTTTTGCTACTGGGATTTGAACCCAGGGTTTTTGCACTGAGCTACATTCTCAGTCATCTCCTCCTCCTTTTTTTTTTTTTTTTTTTTTTTTTGGTGGCATCAGGAATCAAATTTGCAACCCTCATGCCTGTCTGGCAGGTGCGTAAGCCACTGAGCCAAACTCCCGGTCCTAGTTTTTTGAGATAGGGTCGCGCTATATAGTTCAGACCTGCCTCACTCACGCTGTGGCCAAAACCAGCCTGGAACTCACAATGCTCCTCCTATCTTAGCCTCCCAAGTGCCGGAATTAAAGGCGTGCGCCACCACGCCAGGCAAATCCTCCTTTTTTAAAGTAAAATTTGAGATAAAATATCACTAAATTGCTAAGTTGTCCAAGCTAGATGCAAACCTGTGATGCTTCTGCCTCATCCTCCCGCAGTGCTGGAATTATAGGCTGGAACCACCAGGCCTGGCTCATGAAATTTAAATAATGATAAAAGGCAGAATTATAGATATTCAATTCTATTATAAATATGATCTTTGTAAAAATTGTATTGCTTAGAAGAGTAGCACTTAATACTTAAAGGAGCAGCATTCTATCCATGAAATAAAACCCTTCCAAGAACACTAACTCATTGACTAGTGGTTTAATTCTATTTAGGCCATTAAATTTCCATTCAAGCAAAATTCATATGTAAGAATTCTCTATAGCTTGGGGGGAATATGTTAGAAATAAAGTATCAGTTTTGTCACCTCCAAATTTCACAAAAAGAAAAAAATTCAAAATGAAGTATAGCATCTTTAGCAAACGCCCTCAAGTCAGGCATAATAAAGATGATGAAGAAGGCAGATGTGGAGGCACACGCCTGCAATCCCAACACTCCGGGAGGCTGAGTCGGGAGGATTGAAATCAGGATGGGCAAGTTAGTGACTCAGCAAGACCCTGTCTCAAGACAATAATGAAAGACTGGGAATGTAGCACAGCGTGAAGGCCCTGGGCTCTATGCTCAGTAGTGCCACAAAGAAAAAAGAAAAACAAGATAAACAAGTCACCAGAAGCATATTTTTGCTCTTTATTTACATCCCAAAACAACAGATTTTACAAGAATACTTTAGGAAGGCAATTCCTCACAGTTTTGAGCCACTAGAGGTTAAAATTTAAACACCAGCTTGTAGCAATGATTGCCGTGGACTGCCATCTGTCCTCAGACGTTGAAGATGAAGGCTTCAGGAAGTCCTCCTGAGCCCTTAATCCTACATACAGAGTTTCTTCTAGAAACGTATTATCAGAAACTTTTACCTGAATACGATTCTACTGTGCACAGGGAGTTTAGGGCCGGCGTCCAGCGGGCTGGTGGGAGTGTGTGTTATTAAGTGCGGCGGGAATCTAGGAAAGGAAGCCAGGAGCAATCTTGGGCCAACAGTGCTGCAGAATCAGTATTCATACCAAGAAAAAAATGCCAGCACTTCAAGTTGGGAAACTAATACTTATGATAATAAGATCGTGCTGAGTGTTCACTTCTGCGTGGATAACATTCCAAACTTATTCTTCCCTCCCCAAGTTGGTTCTCTGATGGTGAAAATTGACTAGGGCTTCCTTGGAACCCTTGGCTGGGCCACAGGAGGACCAGGTTGGTCCCTGAGATTGAGGTCAACGGTTGCCCTGGGTACACGGAATCTGGGGACCAGGAAGCAGGCTGACAAATTTCATGACCGAGGCGAGCACAGAGTCACGATCAGGGGCTGGGAGGGACACGCCGAAGTTTGCATGACCAGGCAGAAGCTAAACTTCTGGGTCGCCTTCCTCTCTAGGGGATGAACACGAAGCAACTTCTTCTACTTTCAGGGTTCCGAGTCTTTTCAGCAGTCCCTTCCAGAATCCATCTGGAAATGAGGACTTGTGGTCTGTCAGACGCTGGCATTGACTTGGAAAGGACAGGGCTGAGGTCCCACACCATCATCGTGGATTTTAGTCACCAAACAGGCAGGAAGTTCTGCCCCACAGGAAGGCTTGGAGCAATTCTGGGGACCAGAAGCCTTGGCTGAGAGACTTATTTGATGAAAAACCCTGAAAGAAATGAGGAAATGGCTCAAGCTGATACAAGTAGGGCCTGGAGACGGGGCCAAGTGACGGGAGAGACACACCAAGCAAGGCTAGAGGTGGAAGCCACACTCGGGCTGTTGGGCTCTGGGACTTAACCGTTCTGATTTTTGTAGCCATCCATGAAATGCTGGCTGGGAAACTCAGGGAGAGCTGCCTGCCTGAGCCTCTGTCTGAGCAGAGATTGAAGTATGTGTAGGAGTTTAACAGAGAGGAGATTAGAAGGAACAACATTTGATGTTATGGTTCATACATTGTATCAACTTGAGCAGTTTAGATGTTTAACTAAGAGACTCAGCAGGGAGCCAAGGTTCTTACTTTATAAACATCCTCAGCCTGTGCAAGAGGAGGACGAGGAGATTTTGTGAGTGCTACACACCCCTTGAGGCGGGGTGGCCTGTGTACAATATTATTGTAACACTAATTATTGAGTACAGTAATCTAAATACTATAAACCTTATTTTAGTCTTCCTCACAATCCAAGAAGTTATATTTATAATCCCACTGAGACGTTATTGGAATCCAGGCAAGTTAATTCCAATCTACCACCTCCAATGCAACCCACAGCGAGAGTAAAGACACCAAGACATATTCAAAGTTAAGAGCAGCCAAGGGGTCTGAGTCCAATCCCCGTGCGGATGTGCGGACAAGGGCCCTGATCCCCAGTTTCTCCCAGAATTTATTATCTTGTGAAGAAGGGAGTGGCTTGAGGATGAGTGACAGTGAGGATGGCAGGGACTACATGAGTAACTTAAACTGGCTAGGCAGGTAGTGAGAAAAGCATCTCTGCAAAATGCAGAGATAAAGATATGCAGAGGGATCAATTTGCATAATTCAATCAAGGTAGCAACTGAATTATTTTGGAGGCTGCAGCTTTAGTTTCTAATATGTAAACTTTTGTGCCCTGGGGAGTCATGGCCTCTTTATCTCGAGGCTCATTGTCCCAGTGGACATTCCTGGAGCTGACTGGCTCTGCCATCCCGCTGTGCCTATATATTTTACAGAGATCACTATGGGAGGAAACAGGACACTGTCTGATGGCTTTAGAGATTACATACCAGTACCTCAGCTAGCATTATTTGCAATGCTTAGGGCCAATTAAAGAGAGAAGGAAATACCATAGTCAGCTCTGTACGTATCAGTATAAAGAAATAAGTCTTGATATAATCAAAGTTGCAGCAATTGTTCTGCATTCGAGGGGAGTCACTCAAATTGTCTCCCACCCAATATGAAGGAGGAGAAGCCAATTATTCTCCCCCACTCCGCCCCTTTGGCTCTGGCTGCTTTTGTTGACTGCTGCCTTGACTGTCGCCCCGCACCAGCCACCCTGCCTTGGAGCCAGGTGATTTTGAACTGAAACCTCCACAAACAGTGAGCTAAATAAACCTTTCCTTCCTTCATATTGGGTGTTGGGTATTTTGCCCGAGCAATGAGAGAAAAGCAACCAAGACATTTGCAAAGTAGCAAGGGCTGGAATGAGAAAATTGTTATCTTAGTGCTCACAATTCCAAGAAGCGGGGTGATGCCAGCGAGAGGGTCAGTGCGTAGAAATAGGCTCTGCTTCCTCTTTTTGCTTCTGTTTCCTCACGACAGCCCGCAGAGGCGCACAGCTATCTGGAGGTTTCCTGAGGAGTGCCCCTGTCCTGCCACAGAGGTAGGGCCAGTGCAGGCCCAGGGCTGGGTGCTGCGAGGAGTGAGGGGGCCCAGAGGGGAAAGCCTGGGGTGAGGGAGGTGGGGGGGGCAGCTTGCTCTGGGGATCTGGGAGGTTAGGAGTGAGGAGCAAGGGCTGAGTTCCCCTAAGCACTAGAGGGGTGTCCGGCAGCATTCAGGGCCCCGCCCTGGATCACAGTCCTGAATTTAAGTGGGTTCAGCTGGTGTGGCCAGGTTGGAGTTAGTGGGATTCAAGATGTGGATTTAACTGGAGACAGAGAAAGAGGGGAGGAGTTGGTGGATGTGGCTGGAGAGGACAAAACAGAGTCACCCCATCTCTGTCCCTGCTCCCTCCTCCTCCTCCTCCTCCTCTCCGGGCCAGCAGCCACAGGGTCTGCGGTTGGCCCCACGGCAGTTGCCCCGGTGTCTGTGCAGGTGTGCGCTGCTTGTGTCACTCATAGGTTTTAGGACTTGAAGGAAGGGCAGATACAGCATCTGACTCTTCCAGTAACATCACCAAGGACAGCAAGGAAATGAGAACCCGGGCTGGGCCTCCGCCTGCCCTGGGGCACAGGGAGTGGGCAGGGACAGCCTCAGGCCTGGGGGTGGGCAGCGGGGTAGCTGGCAGTGGGGGTGTGGCCCAAAGGGATCTGTGCATTCCGAGATGCACACAGGTCTCTCCCTGAGGGAGGAGGACGCCCAAAGAGCTTTGGGGCTCAGCACCAAACACAGGGTGCAAACCCCGGAGCAGAGGATGCAGCACAGTTGGTAGCAGCCCTGGGGCAGGCGAGGGGCCAAGGCCCAGCGAGGAGGACAGCAGCACAAACAGGAGCCTGGGTCTCCCGGACCCCGTCATGGCCTTTGTCCTGCCATAGGGAGAGAGGGGCGAGGGGCCCTGTTGTCCTATATCCAATTTCCCAGATCCTAGGGAGGAATGGTTACTGCTGGATGGAAAAAAAGCTGCTGGGATAGGACTCCAGCTGCCCCCACCTGGCAGCAGCAACAGACTTCAAGGCGATGAGGACGCCCCGCTGTCCATAGCCAGCGCCCACCCCACTGCCCACCTGCAGGTCCAGAGCCCACCAGGAGATGGCGCTGCTCCCAGGATCCCTCCTCATGGCCCTGCTGGCTCTGTGCAGGGGGCCCAGTGTGGAAGGGTTAGAGGGTGAGTCTGGGGCTTCTCCCGTCCCTCATCCCCCGCCTCACTCCTGACCACGTCAGGGACACCCCCCACAGAACCCTGGAAGCTCCTGGACACCCCGCGGCTCTCCGTCCTCCCTGTCTCTCCCTCTTCCTTCTTACTGGCTGGGTCACCTGGGCCCTCCTCCAGGCTCCCACACACCCTGCTCACCTTTCCCTGGCCCCTGAGAGCAGGACCGTGTCTCTGCCTTCTCATCTCACTGAGGCACTCCAGGCTCGGACCTCTGCGTGGTCCAGCCTCTTCTCTGCCCCTCCCCAGCCCCTCTGCTCCCTGGAGGCCTCTCACCCCCATTGCTGGCCTTAGCCTGGGGCTCTCTCCACAGCAGCCTGGCAGAAGGGGCCCCTCCCAGTGCCCCCACACAATGGCTTCTGTCACCACCTCAGCAATGACAGTCCCTGTTCCAAAACCAGGCCAGGCAGGCAGAGGGTGGCCCTGGGTGGGCCTGGGTGGGGCCTCTCCTGCTGGGGTGGCACCGCGGGGGGTGGGGATGGGGCGGTGCAGACACGCGTCCCCTCCCCAGGGCACCTGGCCCAGGGCCAGCACACAGGGCCCAGTAATGGGCTAAGGATCAGCTAGGAGCTGTATTTCTGTGGGGAGGAGGGTCCTTGCCCAGAACCCCCGCAGAGAGGCCCCACCCAGGGCTCTGCAGGAACCTGGGTCCCCTCCCCAGGGCTGGGCACCCTGGCGATGCATGGGGGCGGTGACAAGGGGCCGGAGGGGAGGGTGACCCTCCTGCTTCTCCCTGCAGATACCGTCCCGCTGCAGACCCTGCGCTGCTACAACGACTACACCACCCGCATCGTGTGCAGCTGGGCGGACGAGGCGGCTGCCGGGCAGCTGGTCAATGTGACCCTCCATCGCAGGCTAAATGGGTGAGTGAGGGGTACGAGCGGGGGAGAGGCGTGTGCTGCTCTGTGTGGGGTGCCCAGCTTGGGGCTGTGGGGCCACAGGGGCGTGGCAGGACCCACGCTGGGTGGGATTGGACAGTGTGGGATGGAGGAGCCAGGAGCTCTGGCCAGGCGCTTGCTGGGGTCTGAAGCCCCTCCTGCCCCTGGTAGTGAGTTCGTCTGTCCCAGCTGCCCTCTGAGGCCCATGGGTCTTGCTGCTCAAGAACATCACTGCCACCAACATCCCCACCAGCCCGTGTCACTGCTTGCTACCTTCGCAGTGGCTGCAGCACCAGGGCACCTCCCGCCTCGTGTCCCCACAGCCCTGCTCTGCAGGCTCCTGCATGGCCACTTCTGAGACTTCTCTGGGGACCCGCCTTGCTCTATAAGGCTTCACCCCCAGACTTCAGCCATGCCACCTTCAGTCAAGGTCACCAATGAGCTCCCCTCACCTAACCCAGGCCAATTCTGACTTCTGATGCACCGTCCATGACTGTGAGCGCACCCTTCTTGCAATGCCTTCTCCACGCCCCACTGCCTGGTGGCCCGCCTGCCTCACCAAGTGACTCTCCATCATTCATCTTTGAACCTCTGCCCCCCCCCACTGTGGGACACTCCAGGGCCCCCTCTAGGGCTCACAACACTGCCCCTGATTATCCATGCCTGGCCCTGCCTTCATCCTGCCAATATAACACAGCCCTTTCCGCAGTTTTACTTGTCCGTGAGCGGTTTTCCTCCACGACATGACTCCAGGGGTTTAGCGGGTGCTGCTGTACCAGGATGCCGGCTCTGTGCATGGGCACCTGCATGGGTGCGGTTCACTGCCAGCCCCCACCAGGCCTGGCACACAGTAGCCAGTCATTAAATAGTTAATGAACGAATGATTCTTATTCGATCTGGGTCAAATCATGTAACCATGGCCTCTCTCCACAGGAACCAGTCCCAGCCAGTGTCCTGTGAACTCACTAACGACATGCCCTGGTCACACTGCTCGTCTCCTCGCTGTGTGCCGAGACGATGTGTCATTCCCTACCGGGAGTTCGGTGTGCTGAACAGCGTTTTCTCATTCCAGCCAGACCGGCCTCTGAACGACCAGCTCACTGTCACACTGGCCCGGCACGGTGAGAGCTGGCGTCCCTGCCAGGCCTTGGTCCCTGTCTACACAGAGGGTACCAGGAACAGCGGGGCTAGAGCAGAAGGACTAGGCAATGAGTGTTCGAGGGGTGGAGACACTGTCCTGGGACTGTGATGGGACAGGAAGTGGTGCCCTGTGACGGTGCCGTTAGAGCAGGTGTAACAGGAGGACCACACCCAAGCTGCCTGCCCTGCCCCGGCTGCCGCCACCACCGCCAGCCCCTGGGTCCAGCCCTGACAGCTTCCCTCCGAGGGAGCCAAGGTGCAGGGCTCTCATTCCTGCCACAGCGCCTCTGGAGGAGGCCCTTGAGGACCAGAGTGGTTCCAAAGCCCGGCCACCGTGACAGGTCCGGTTCCCACAGGCCTCCTGCCCTCCAGACACTGAGCTGTCTCCTCGCTGCCCTCTCTGGGCCCAGGAAAGCAGCAGGGCCTGGCTGGGCGCACGAGGCTGTTGGCGGGACGAGGTCTGCGTGGGCTCCCGGGAGCAGGCAGTGCGGCGGCCCTTGGCTCCCTGGGCCCCGGGCAGTGTGGCTCCAGTGGGGCTCCACGGAAAGGGGGGTCCTCCGAGAAAGGTCCGGGGGGACAGGCCAAGCCCGTGTGTGTGGCTGGTGTGGGGGAGGCTGCGACTCTTGTCCTCTGCCCCAAACAGCACCAGAGAGGCCCTGTCACGGCCCTGCAGCTTCACTGCAGGCCTTCTGCCCAGGCCTCACTGGTGGCCACTCTGAGGTTGGGCCTCGGCCCCTGCCCTGGTCCTGCTGCTCCTGGCATCAGCCGGGGAGGCTCTGCTGCTTCCTGCCTCGGCCACAGCTGCGGCCTGGACGGGTCAGTGGGTTTGGCCCCCACCAAAGCCTCTGAGACGATGTTTGCAAACCTGCTCTTCTGGGATGAGCGGGGCCCTCCCTCAGGAGCTCAGCGCTGCAGCCTGGAGACCGGGAAAGGCCGGACATTGTCCCATGCGCTGCGTGCAGAGGGCAGAGGGCCTGGGGATCGGGGCAGGCTTCCCAGAAGGAAGGAAGCGGCTTTGCTGCTGACTGTGAAGGCTGTGGAGGAGCGCAGGGTGGGAGGGGCCTTCCTGGCAGGGTGGTGGCTGTGCAAGGGCCAGGAGGCCTGGGAGGGGCGGCGTGCTGGGAAGACCCCGTCACTGTTCCTATGCTGGACAATGGAAGGAAGAAGGGGACCGGACCCAGGCAGGACCTGAAGCAGGACAGGAGGCCCCTCCACCAGAGTGCTGGTAGAGGGCCAAAGAGAAGTGGTTCAGGCTGCGTGTTGAGCTAATTTCAGCTGTGTCTCCTCCCCTACCACTGTAATGAGAAGGCCGCAGTAGAGACTCACATGTGCCAGTGGGCCGTGTCCCAGAAGATGTCATCCGTGGACACAAATTGGATTTCATTTTTACGTATGGCAAAAGCTGACTTACTTACTTTCTTTCCTTCCTTCCTTCTTTTTCTTTGATGGAGCTGAAACCAGGGCCTTTGCACTGAGCTGCAGCCCCAACTGTTTTTCGTTTTTTATTTTGAGTCAGAGACTAAGTTGCCCAGGCTGGGCTTATTAACTTTATGATCCTCCTGCCTCAGTCTCCCAAAATGCTGGGATTTCACTCCTGTACCACCACCCCTGGCAAGATTATGGTTGTCAGTTGTAAAAAATTACATGCATGTTATTCTTAGCTCTCTGGCCATAAAACTGTGGGCCAGATGTGTCCCTTGGGCCAGTGTGGCAACTTGTGACCTAGAAGACTGTGGCAGGGGTCACATGTTCAGACGGCTGAGGAAGTCAGGCCAGGCGAGGGTGGGGAGAGGCGAACTGTAGGGTCTTGGGTAAAAGGAAAGCAGGGCTGTCATGGGTGCTCGGTAACCAGCGGGGATTCATTGAGAGGAGGAAGACTGGAGGGGACCTGTGGCAACCAGGAGGGCGACAGGAATGGGGTGTCTAAATCCTGGCCACAGAGTGGACTTTGTCCCCTCACTGGGCACATGCAGACACCGAGAAAGCGCGGGAGAGCAGTGAGCCTCTGTCAGGTGACCAGGGAGGAAGGCAGGGACTACACAGGGACAGGCAATGTGGTATTTTGTCTCCAGAAGTGTTGGCTGAGTCTAGAAGTCAGTTCCAGCCTCTGGAACCTTGGCAATGATGAAGGAGGACGCATGTGGAGATCTGATCTATCTGAGGCCCCTACACTCACGATCTCAGTCATTTCACTTCCTCTATCGCTTTCTCCACCTGTGAACTGAGCCAGTGGAATAAAACGGCTGATGCTGGATGAAAAGGGTGGAACTGGCCCCAGTCTGCCCAGCTGGCAGCAGCTTCCTGGAGCTCTCCACTGAGACAGACGCCCACTCCGTGTCAGTCTCAGGCTTGGGGTGCTGTGATCAATTAGCAATGCCTGTCCTGGCCAGGTGGGCAGGGGTGGTGGCTTGTCATGCACCTGCCATCGTGGCTAATGGCCCCTGTGGGCTTCAGCTGGGACCTGCTCTAACCGCCACGTCCCATGACCAGCATAGAAGGTTCACGCACTGCTGTGTGGATGTTCTGGATGTGAGGGTCACGCCCGGCATTAGGCCAGAGAAGCTCCTGGAGCCAGGAGCCGTGGCTCTCAGGATTGCAGCTTCTTCATGGGCCCAGGAGGCCCCAGCAGGGTGGGACTGAGCAGCGGACAGTGATTCCTGAGAGCCCAAGGACTGCACGTGTGACTGCATTCGGTCACTCATTCGTTCATCCTTTCACCCCCTTCCCAATTCACCAAGCAGCTCCACGTCAGGCCCGAAGGCAGGGAGGAGGTGGGGAGCACCTTGCCTTCCCGAGCCTCTCCTTTACCAGGGCAGGCGACACGGAAACCGCAGCCCCTTCCAGCCTCAGGGAAACATGGGCGGGGCTTACGAGAAGGGAAGAGCAGGGACAAGGAGCAGGAACCACGAGGGTCCTTAGAGGAGGGGACACCTAAGCTCCTCAGGGACGCTGGCTGGGGAGCCCTGGCAGGTTGAAGGGAGAGGGGACAGCAGGAGAGGGAGGCGTGTGACTGCGGTGCCCTCTGCTGGGCAGGGGAGGCTTCACCTAGGGCTGAGATCCGCCCCTCCAGCTGTCACTGCTGTTACATTTCAGCACAGTGTTACAGGCGGGGACCGAGGCTGCACAGGAAGGGGCTTGTTCATGGCCCTCAGCTGACGGGCAGCACTGGGCCTGGGACCCAGGCGTGTCCCCCTGGAGCCAGGCGGGCCGCTGTGTCCCCGTGGGCCAGCCTCACGGCCCTTTGCTTGCTGTCCCTACAGTGCAGCCGCCCCCGCCCCGGGACGTCCAGATCAACGCCTCAGGGGACCAATTTCTGCTGACCTGGAGTGTGGCCCTTGGGGGTCCCCAGACGTCCTGGCTGTCGCACAGGGACCTGGAGTTTGAAGTGGTCTACAAGAGGCTTCACGAGTCCTGGGAGGTAGGACCCGCATTTGACTGTGCCCAGCCCCAAGGGACACGTGGCCGGCACCTCCCACCGTGTCCCCTCTCTCCACAGAATGCCACCACCCTGCACTCCAGCTCCTCCCGGGTCACCCTGGGGCCCGGGCTCCTGCCCAGCAGCACCTACGTGGCCCGAGTACGGACCCGGCTGGCCCAGGGCTCGAGCTTCTCAGGGCGGCCCAGCCAGTGGAGCCGCGAGGTGGGCTGGAGCTCGCAGCCAGGTAAGGGGTGCAGAGGGGACCTGTGCCCCTGGGCAGGGCGGCTTCTTAGGGTCCTGTGCAGGAGGAGTCTGAGGCCACACCTGTGGCCTTTGGAGCAAGGACCAC
>RJWM01023531.1:0-32209 GCA_004363535.1 Dasyprocta punctata
TGAGCAGATTAAAAGTGTGGGCAGTCAGTCTCCAAGGAAGTCAAGAGAGGGAAAATTAGGCAATTTTTCTCTTGAGTGCTTATGGAAGAGACTGGTGATAGTATGACATTCTTCACAGAATCAGATGTAGTGCAAGAACTTCTGAGTTTGGGTATTTTTTTCAAACCACAGAACTCAAAGATATGATGGATTATGCTATGGTAAGGGTGTGAGCTGGTTTACTGAAATTTCCCTTTCTCCACAGTTTTAGGAGAGGGAGAAGAATGAGGTAAGACAATCAGACAGTGAGAGGCAATCATGGGAGCATGGTCCTGCACAGGTGTCTTGCACGCTTACATTTTTGCTGCATATGCCAAGAGGGCAAAGTCATTGTTTCTTCACACCAAGGCCATTTCTCAAAGCTGTGTTTGCAGGACAGCTCTGAAGGATGAAGTAATGCCTCCCTTTGAAAGTAAGAGCCAGCTTGCTTACTGTCTGTTGTAAGATGAGTCTCCCAAGCTCGGTGTTCCTCTGCTACAGTGCAAGGCAGCTCAGACTGCTTGCTGCACCATGAGAAGTAAAGTGCTTTGCCTCTAAACTAGAAGTCCTATGTCTCTGCCAGCATGCATGAAGCAATAACAGGCTAATTTGCTGAACTATAGATAGGTTAGAATCAAATCCCAAATTTAAACCCTAAGGAAAAAGAATACAAAAGTTTGCAGACATGTGTTGAAAAAGCTTGAGTTTTTCTCAAGCATTCTTTATCCTTCATTAAGTTGCTCACCCATCCTTAAAATTCATTAATGAACTCAGATTCTTGGCAATGCTATAGAATTCTTGACTCCTTAGCTTTGACCTCTAAAGGCCCTGAACTTCCTGAATTCTTTCTAGGTCTATGAAATTTACTGAGAGGTTGTAGAAGATTCCCAGAGTCTTGGAGAGGTCATCCAGCTATTCTTTCCTTTAGCCTGGTTTTAAATCAATTCACTTTTCGAACAACTCCAAGGGTGAGTTTAGCCACATTCCCTTGAGAGCTCAGTGTGGTATTTTCCTTTCCCTTTTAGGACACTTATCTTTTTCTAATTTAAATAAAATGGAAAATAGGATAACATGCCTTACCATTCATAAGTTTTCCCTTTGTGACATTTGTGGGTATTCAGAAAACTGATCATACCCCAGAGGGGGAAAAAAGCATCTTGAAGATCACAATCATATAGTTGTCATGTGTGTCACTTGTATATGTGTGTGTGGAACGGCAATGTATCTTTTAGTGTGAAGTTTTAAAAATTTTAAACATTCCCTGTACTTTTCAATCAGCCCTATAAGACACTATAGGACATAGCACTCTTCTCTGTGAGGTAGGAGATAGGGTGTGGTAGAGCTGGCTGGCGCAGTAGGCATGACCTGTTAGTTACAGGATCTTGGGCACACGTGGAGAAAAGTTCCTGAAGTCCTGCACATGGATTTCTCACAAGAACTCCAGCAGGTTTTCAGTAAGTTGGCCAAGACCTGATGTCAGCCTGAAATGTGGGATCCAAACACCAACTCTTAGAAACTGTACGTAGAAGTTCTCTCGGGTTTTCTCGAAATTTGGATAACATAAAGAACACATAGATGCCATGAAGCGCTTTCCACCATAGCCCATGGTGCATTTACCAGATACAGCATGTACTTTTATTTTTGCTTTTACCCTCTTTTTCTGTTTACTTGACTCAAGCTCACCCTGTAGAGCCAATTTTTCCCCCACTCTTCAATTTTACTTTCTCAAATAAAGTTTGCCACTGCTTTTTTGCTTGTTTTCTTTAATTCTTTGTTGAAGAGGAGAACCTGGAATCTAATTCCAGAGGAAGAGGCTGGCAACACAGAACCCAATAAAAGTCAGCTGGTGAACCACTTTTAGAGGCAGGATATCTGATAACAGCAAGGTCACATTTGATCAACTGGCCATAAATCAGGGTTCCCACACTTCCCTCCTCACTTTCCATAGCAGGCTCACAGAACTCACACTTTACTTACATTTACCAGTTTGTTTTAAAGAATATGACTCAGGAATAGCCAAATGGAAGAGATGACTAGTACAAGGCAGGGGATGAGGGAACACAGAACTCCATGAGCTCTCCTGGCACACGCCCCACCTAGTATCTTTCTTTACCAACCCAGAAACTCAAATTCAAAAATTCCCTAGTGCTTGGCCACTGAAGCCTCTCCTTCCCACTCCCCATTGTTCAGGGAGGTCAGTAGGTGGGACTGAAAGTTCCGGCCTCCTGATCACTTGCTCTTTCTGGTGAGTAGACCCTCCTGAGACTGTCTGGGAGCCCCACCCTGGCCCACGCATTAGCATAAGCTCAGAGGTGATCAAACTCAGCTCCTTAGGAATCACAAATGACATTCCTATCAGTCAAGAAACTCTAGGGTTTTAGGAGCTCTGTGCCAGGGACTAGAACAAAAATGAAATATTTTTCTTATGCCACATACACAACAAATAAATTTCTTTTTCAGTGTGTGTGGTGCTGGGGATCAAATCCAGAGCCTCTGTCACTGAGTTACACCCCAGCCCTGGTATTCATTGAATAAATGAATTAATGAACCAGACTTCATGGAGACAGGAATAAAGGTCACTCAGGATCTGGAGAGAAAGGAACTAAGAGAGTCTGTTCAGGGTGGGACCCTTATATAAACACACTCCAGCCACTTCAGTTCGCACAAGAAAGCAACAGATTGGCCTTGCGTGCATTGCGTGCCCACTTGTACTAGCAGAGAGTGGCTGCCACTGGGTGTATGAGAGAGCAAATTCCCCATCGAGGACCTGCTACCAGATGAAAGGGGAAGGAATATTGGAGTGCATTCACAAAGTCGCAACTGGCTTTTTAAAGAAATTGGTTCCCCTACCAGTGTAAGCAAGATTCTTTCATTTTAGTAACTGCCCCTGGTTGCATTGAGTCCCTCTTTCCCATTTAGTCATCTCTTGGACAGATGGTGTACTTCCCCTGTCACTCTTCATTATTAGATTTTTTTTTTTTAATATTTAAGACTCGATACTATTCACCTTAAGGTTTTAATTTCAAACTTATACCATTTTGGATTGAATGAAAAAATTCTCCACATGTGGTGCTCACTTTGTTGATTGCCAAAGGTTTCGAGGTGGCAAAATGCTATCAGCTGCATGAGAAGTCAAGGTGATGCTAAAGAACGAAAGCCAGACGTAGCCGACGCTTCCGCAGCAGCTGTGTTCCATGTGCAGCGCTCCATCACGGAAGCAGAATGATTCGCTCCTCAGAAGGGAGACAGCACTCAGGGGCGACTCTCTGAAGGTGGCAACGTCCAAATGAAAGGAACAGAGGTCGCCAAGCATCCGCAGAGAGGAAGACATTCCCAGTGCAGGTGGTCAGGAGGGGAAAAACTGCTCTGCAGAGTAAATTTGAACAATGGTTAACATGGATCCTCAGTATAGCTGTGGGGAGGGGTGGAGAGAGGTCCCAAAGGCTACTAGAGAGGATACAGAATAGTCCTCATGTGGTTATGTCTTTCATCAGATCCCTAGCTGGGAGAAGTAATATTGAAAGACGTTTCAGTGGGGAATGATGTGGAGAAAATTGTAGCATTTTGTTTTCAGGAAATCTCACTGGGTCCAAGGAAAGATGTGAGGAATCTAGAAGAAGCCTTAGGCTCTCTTGCCTTAGTCTGTCATCTTAGTTTTGCTTTTAGGAGGAGCAGGACCACAATCAAATTAAAGTGAGTGCCAGAAAGGCATGTGTTCAAACATTTCAAAATGGAACATGCATTAGGCTTACGTGGCTCATGATCTAAGCCAAAAGTAGAGATACTTATTTTCGTTCTTTTTAAAACACATTTCCATTTATCTGGAGGTCAAGTTGCAGAATGTTTGCCTAATATGTCACATGGTTTAGTACTTAAACAACTTGAAAATACTTTTCTATCCTTAAAAGAGTAACAGATTGGCCCTATCTTCTAAATTGACCAATGTATCATCATAGTTAAAATTATTAATGACATATATGTGAATTTCTAGATTACATAGTTCCTTGGTTACAACACTCGCTAACTAATGTTTATAAACAATTCTCACATCATCTGCTAGATATAATAACTAAGAACTGTACTAATCTTTTAGGTCTAATAATCTTAGTTTTATGTGATAATAGAACTACATTTTCTTTCTGAAACTCAAGTGTCATTCTCACATTTTTCTTTATGTAGGTGGGCAATTATGTGCACTCGAGCTGTGCATTGTCTGTCTGCTTTCCTTAGGTCTCAGGGAGCAGGAGTCTTGTGTCCATTCACTCAGCACCTTCAGATTTAGGTTAGTGTGTCCAAGCTCAAAAAATACCTGTAATTCAGCCAATGAACAGCAGTGGTAGATATATAAGAGATAAGGCTATGGGATCAGAAACCTGATCCAAATCCTAGTTTTACCATGAATTAGCTGTGTAAACTTGAAGAACAAGTCACTTAATATCTAGGAGGCCCAACTTCCGTGTCTTTGTTTATAAAATAATTCACGAGACAACTTACCAGTATATGAAATAATGTATTTTAAAAAACCAAGCATGAAAGAACAGAATCAATAGCTACTAACTGAATCTAAACCTTGAACAGTGCTAAAGTGATTATTGCCTGTGTATAGCTCTAGGATACCATATCCTAATAATTTGACAAGGCCAAATTTCCATTAATACTGGGTGATAGGACGTATGGGTCATAAACTCAGAGGTGTTTACTAGGAATCTCATTAGATTTCTGAGTTCTACCAGTAAAGATAGGGATTTCTTAACACTGTTGTAGACTTGGGACTCTTCTAGCAAGCATTTCAGGCTCGATTGGTTCATTCGATCTAAGGCCTGCACTTGGGGACACATGAAACCAAAAGCTGCAAACTTTAATCAGAAACAATTTAGGTAAAGAGATGGATAGCTCCGTAGAAAACTTACATTCTAAAATATGGCGAGCCAGAGTTAAGGAATAGATGGGAAGGAAGTAGGAAAGTTTTCACGCACCCCGCAAATGACCAGTTTTAGAATCTGATGGCGTGTGGAGATTGTTTAAAGATGAGGCCATCTGTGCTGTGGGAGTTCTGAGTGGCTTAAGAATGTTTCTAATTGTTTTGATGTTAAAAGAGCCTGAAATGTATTTTCTTCCCTGCCCCCATGCTACCACTACCCACAGTCGGGCCTTAGAGCAACATTTATTTCAAAACCAAATCAAATCCATATGTTTGTTTTACTTAGACTTGAGTCAGAAATGTTTTTTCATGTTAGTTTTTAAGCAAGAGAAAACCTTTACCATGAAGACAGCTGAGAGGAATTTGTCTCTGCTACCTTTGGTAAATATATTTAAACAAACATTCAGGACCGAAGAATATAGTTTTAAAATAGGGGGAAATTGGGAAAGGGAAAGGAGGAATTGAAAAGCAACTGAGAAGGAAAGTTTTCTAGCTGTTTGTGGTGGTGCATGCCTGTAGTCCAGGTACTTGGGAAGCTGGGGCAGGAAGCTAACCTGGGCAATCTAACACGATCTCATCTCAAAATAAAAATAAAAAGGGACTGGAAATGTAACTCAATGTGAGGCCCTGGGTTCAATCCCCACTGTCAAAAAAAGAAGCAACAGGAAAAGGAGGAGGGAGTGAGGGGGAGGAAGAGTTTTATAGCAATGTTTAATGTCTGTCTCAGTTCAAACTGAACATTTTGATCTTAAACTGACTGCTTTGATCTTAATTTATTGGTCTCATGTGTCCATCCTTTGTGGGCATATGAAAGGGCACAGCATAACCAAGAATAAGTTAGTTTTGACACCTTATCATGATTACTGGGTTGCTTGAAGCTATTTTTTACATAAGTTTTTGTTGTGCAAAGGACTAGCTTTTAATCACTACCAAGTTACAATTCTTTTGTTTACTTCTTGAGAATGAGCCAAATGCATTTCAGAAAAGTAGGGCAGCCGCAGTGTCCTGAAGGTTTGACTTAATCTCTTTTCCTATATGGCTCTCTTCACAATCAAAGTATGCACCCTAAGTATTTCAGAGACTGAAAACCATCAAGTAATTTTGTCACCAGTGACAGAATCAGTGTTTATTCATTGCCCTGAGAGAAGTCCTATCTTCCACAAGATTTTTAGTTATCTGCCAAATCTAGGATGAAAGCAAATCATGCAAAGGTGCCTGAGTTTTCCAGGCTGTCTTGGAGAAGCAGGGTGGACAGTGGGGACAGCACAGGTGTGCACAGGTGGGTTCTGAGTTCAAATTTTGACTCCGCTCTTGTCTAGCTTTAGCCTTATATGAGATTCTGAACCTTCTCAAGACTGATCTAGAATGCAGAGGTGACAATACCTTATAGGGCTTTCTGGGTGATAAATAGATAGGACATGAACATGGAACAGTTTGCACATCAAGAGAAAGAAATTTAAAAGGTGCATGTACATCAGATATAAGCAAAAGCGAATGTAAAGAATTTTAAAGCAATAAAAAAACTGAATAAAGATTGAAAGCTTTTTATTTTAAAAAAATTTTTTGTAGGTATGTGTATTTCATTATTCTCTTATGTGTTAATACACTGAAGTACACATATTATCCTGCTTTTTATTATTATAACTGGTGGGCATCTGAAACAATCTCAGTGATTAAATTCTCTCAGTGGAGGAGAAGCACCCCCATCCATCCCCGCCTTTCCATACTACTGCCTTAGTGACAGGTACATAGTAGGTCTTCAGGAAATATTAGTTCTCTCTTACTGTAAGTAGGTAAAATCTATGTGAAAATAATTCTAAAATAATGAAACTGCTTTTTGCATAAATCCTACTACATTTTAACTAAGCTCAGTTAAAGGCATTGAAAAATGACAGATCACAACTGATAGTGACTCAGTTGACTGACCGCCATAATCATCTTCTCGAAGGCACTATAAGAAAATTTACAATTTTAAGCCTAAGAAAGCACTGGTTTTACTTTGGGGTGGCGGTTGAGGCAAGGTCTCACTATGTGCAGGCTGGCCTTGAATTTGCTTATGTAGCCCAGGCTGGCCTCGAACTCACTGTGATCTTCCTGCCTCAGCCTCCCAAGTGTGGGGATTATAGGTGTGTACCACCAAGTCCATCCTTGATTTTACTTCTTAAAGAAAAATGCCATAACCCAAACATTGATGAAAGGAAGCATTATAATATTTGCGTGAAAAAAGTTCAGATAATAATGTAGCGCTCATTTAATCCAGCTCTCTTATTTAAAGTCAGTATTCCTGGTTTGAACCACTAGAAACAATGTAAGCAGAGAAATCATTTACTGAAAAGCTATTGGACAGCTCATAGAACCAACAAGAAGCCTGCAAAACAAAGTTGACAGGCAGGAACAAGGTAAGCAACCAACTGGGACACAGCTAAAATCATCTTGTAGAAACTGTTTCGGACTATCTCTGGGGGATATCAGCACTGGACTTTTGCCTCTAGTATCACGTAGAAAACCCCTAAAGCTGTGGGCCATGCCTTCAAGACTCAAAGTCCTAGGCAAGAATGCTGAAGTGGACCAATCCTACGTCACACTTCCGTGGGGCAATAACCCCCTTATGCTAATAGATTATACTCGCATAAATGCCAAGTGGGGCCCTTCAGGTGCCCTATCCTGCAGCATCAGAGAACTCCCAGGGTGCGGAGGAAGAGACAGGTGACACAGGCCTGGAGAGAGGCGCTATCAGGTTATACCTGAGGGAAGCCGCTCACCTTCTAGCTGTCCTAGCAGTGACTAGTGACGCTAAGAGCATTTAAGGCTTAACAAGAAGTTTCCAGTCACCCGTTAAGATGGAAGTGCTCCAGTGTACACTGCCCAGGTACTCCTTGAGTATGCATCATTTCAGGGACTTCGTGCTGTTTTGATTGGCAAATTGATCACACAATACTGATTGTAGCCAGGAGATCATCTGTGAGAAAAGTCCTTGTTGGTAAGGCCATGCATAGTCTCCAGCCATGACTTAAAAGCCACTTTGTTTATTTGGGCGGGTTGGAAGAAGTCTGAGTACCTCAAACAGGTTATGCAAGAGTGGGAAGTTCATGGTGAGCATTCACATGGGATTCAAGTATTCTTCCACTTTTGATGTACTCCAATATGTCCATCTTCCAAATCTTTCCCTGGCTACTTAGCTGAATAATAAGACACCTTATAAATTGGTATGAAACCTTACCTCAGACCAACTCTCCCTCCAACATAGTGAACACATGTAAACTCTTCAAAATTCTGTCCTCTTGAAGGAAGTCCCTTCTCTATCTTTTGGGACCACCAATGATGAGTTCTTTCTAAGTTGGTGGCAGACTATTTCACAGTACCCCCTGTGCACCAGGATGGATCTTTTTCTCTTCCATTTTCTGCTAAAGAATGAGAACTTGATTACAAAATACTCCTGTGGTAAGGAAGACAAAAGAAAATCATCTTTGTTTTCTAATTTAACTCTCCGGTGGTCTGAGGACATTCATTTGAACATTTCATTCTTTTGAAATTTACTGACATATTATTACATTGGTAGTGAAGTTTCCCCAGGTACAGAATCTGTTCTGATGCTGATGGGTGGAGTATCCTACAAATGGCAGCAGTGTCAGGAAATTGATAGTTTATTTAGATCAACTAAGACTTGCTGTTCTGTTTACTCGTCCTATCGATTACCATGAGAGGAGTATTAAATTTTAAGATGATTGTAAATTTGCCTGTTTCTTTCCCTAATTCTGTCATTTTCTTCTTCATGGATTTTGAGTCTCTGCTATCAGATGCATACACACTTTTGATTGTTTTGTTTTTGCGATGTATTGACCACTTTCATTAAATATTATGAAAGGTCTCATTAGAGTCTGCTATGATTTATCTTTTAGGGGGGAGGAATTTAGGAAATAATTTTTTATTCTAAATAAAACAGTGGATTTTATTTTAAAAAAGTCTCATATCTATGGTGATGTCTTATATATAGGGCTACTTCGATATTAACATAGTTAAAACAGTTTTCTTATGCTTATATTTACACTATATATTTTTCTATCTCTGACAAAGAAATATATTTATCATTATACTTATGCATATAGTTGTTTTTTGCTTTTTTGTATAGTCTGACAATTACTGCTTTGTAAGTGGAGTCTTCAGTTGTTTATAGTCTATCAATATGATAGAGATTAAGTTTGTTATCTGACATTTGCCTTCAACTTGTTCATCTATACCTTTTTTCTAAAAATTCTGTAATATTCTGTTTTAATCCTTCTATGGTCTTTTTAATTGTATTTCCTTGTAGATTTTTATACTAGTTATTCTACAGATTATAGAATACATCTATCACTTATTCAGGGATACAGAGAGCTCTTCTCAGACCTCGTCGCGGTCCAGACAGTTTATATTTGTAATCCCATGGAGAAATTATCGGAATTTCAATGTTAATTCCAATCTAGTGCAGCCCATGGCAAGAATAGAGACACTAAAGCATATTTGTAGTTGTGGGGAGCCAAGGGAGTTCTAAATTCCGCTAGCATGATAGCTAATCAGAACCAAGACCTTGACCCAGGGCTGAACCCAGGTTTTATTAATTCATGAAGAGAGGAGTGGCTCGAGGGTGAGTGACTGTGAGAGCGGCAGGAAGTGTGTGAGTGTCGTGAGCTGGGTTAGATAGGTGACCTGAGACCATCTCTGCAACATACAGAGAGAAGGATATGCAGAAAGAGGAATCTGCATAACACAATTTGAGGGAGTAGCTAATGTTTTTGGGTTGGTGCTTCAGCTCTGATGTGTAACAACAACAACAACAAAAAGCTTAATCAACACATTTTGAAAAAGGGATGACTATTTAATTCTTGGTCTCAGTCTCAATGGCACTTAGAATCCAGTACTGTAAACAGAGATGATTTTTAGTGACCCGTTTACTCGACAAGTATTTTTTTTAACTGTCTACTATTGACAGACACTTATCTGGACTCCAGGCAATGAGATTATGGTAACAATGAGAGAAGTGTTAACTTTGGGACTATTACCAAACTTGAAATCGTAAGTTGAAACCTTAGTATCACAGTAGTGATGATACAGAGAACTGTTGTTCAGTATGCATCTTGTACCAGCTGCCATATTTGAGTTTTACCTAACTATCCTGTTTAATTCCCATGAAACCCTTATGTGGGATTGTCATACTATGTGATTGTCTCATTTTTTTTCAGTTGAGTAGCTGAGGTTTAGAGGGGTGAATAACTTGCCCCAAGTCATAAAGCAAGGATCTCCATCTTTGTTGGACTCTTTCGGGTCTAATAACTTTTTATTGTAAATGTTCACACTAAGTCACTGTAATTAAAAGGCAGCCTAATATACTTCTACTGAATTAGTCTGTAGGTGAGGGAACAACACTACTGTTGACAATTGATTCTTCTCATTCTTCTTGTTGTAGGATTCAGTTTAGGCCAATGGCTGTGTTTAGAGACCACGGGTAATACTATGTGCACTGTATTAATGACTGCTCTTTAGTTAAACTTTATGAGTCTGTGTAAATCTCATCATAAATGTCACTGAGTCTTTTTTTTTAATAGAAACATCATTTTGTTTGGCTAGTATATCCCCAAACAAAAATACATTAGTAAAATAGATTCTAGAGGATACAGCCTATATACAGCCCTCCCTCCCCAAAAATAACTCTGGGAGTGGATATTTCCCTTCTCCTGAGCTCATCAGGTATAGAAAATGTTTGACAGCTCTGTGTTTACCATCTAGGAATGGGACACCATGTCCATGTCCCTCCCTTATTCCTAAGGTGCAGCAGCAGTAGTTAATCTCAGGTCTCCCCTCAAGCCAGCCCAGCCAAGATTTTTGGCCCACCCCAAATATGGAACCAAAACAAAGAGCAAGTAGGTCCCCTTCACTGAGGTGTTGGGCAGGGCCCTGTCACTAAGTCTTGTTTGGAAATATTTTTTGTTTGTTACTTTTTTCAAGTACCTAAAGGCATTCCTGGACAAATCAGAGCTTTTCATTAAAGGTTCAGTGTTCTGGAAAGGAAGAAGGCTCTCCCCAGTCTGCTCAGGCCTCCTGTTTACCCTGTGGCTGGAGGGCGGGTGTGTGCACAGCTGTAAGACAAGTGAAATACGGTCAGAGTGATACATGGTTTTTGTTTCCTGGGTTTTCTCCTCTTCCCATCCTCAACACCCACATTTATGCAGTGGTGGTTTCGAAGCACTGCTAGGTGTTGCAGTTTACTCAGATCATCAAAGGCTGATGGAAGGAGGCTGATTTTACAACTGGTTTTGGGATTAGTATTTGTGACTGTCCAGATTCCTGTTTCTTGGAAGAAAAAGGCATGATTTGTTATTCTCTGTGCTGAAAAATAATTATTTCCTTAGGTTAAACTACCTGAAACCATTTATTCTGTACCAATTCTTTTTTCCCCTTTACGTTTCCCAAATCAAATGGAAGAAGGAAGGATACACCTCAGTTCTACTTGGGGTTGCTCAAAATAGGACAGGATCCTCTGCTTTTTGGTCTCCATCTTGTGTCTTTTTTCCTCTTCTGGTGCTGTTGTCAGCCCCTTTCCACACTCTGATTAGAACAAAATCTTTCTTCTTTGTTTGATGCTATACTGTAGTCTGTACAAGTAGCTTCCTCAGATGGCTGTCGTGAGGAAGAAACCACGCAAGGTAAATAAATAATAACACTCCTATAATGATAACTAATCATGCTATGAAGAACTCTGAAAGTATCTGCTGACTAGGTGGGTCTACACGCAGTGGGACTGCACAAAGACCCATGCTTAGAAGAGATCCACACTGGGTATAATGCTCTGCTGTCGCTTTCTTTAAGTTCTTAAAACTTTTTGAACAAAGGAGCTCATCTTTTCACTTTGTACCAGGTTCCACAAATCCTGTAGCTAGTCCTAGTTGCTGTGGGAAGGGAGACCATTCTTTTAGCTAGTGTTGTGCTGTCTTCTAATGCAATTATCATTGTTGACAATAACATGACACTCAGAATTCTAAAGCTTTTCCTTTGCGCATATATGCTCAGACACCAACTTTTCTTTCCGTCTGTTGCCACTGCAAGAGAGCCAAAAAACAGTTGATGTGTGCTATGTTTAAGACATAGCTGTCTTTCACATCCTGCAAAGAAATTTGAGCTCCTTTAAAATCAAAGAACCAGGGTCATTATAGGATTTCCAGCATTTTCAAAAGCATGACCCTCCCGCCAAAAGAAAGAATGACCCCAGCTTCACCTGCTTCTCTGATTCCCAACACAAAGCAGTGACATTCTATGCTCTCATGTTATAAAAAAAATAAGAGGCAAGGCTCTCTAGTAGGGGATGGAGAGATATATTATAAGAGTTTGGCTCACTTGATTATGGAGAATGAGCACTCCCACAGTATACTATCTTTAAGCTGGAAGCCCAGAAAAACAAGTCATGTAGTTCCAGTACAAGCCCAAAGGTCTGAGAATTGGGGGCTTCTGGCTGATGCCCAGGTTCAAAGGCCTAAAAAACCAGGAGCGTGGATATCAGAGTGCGAGAGACGGTGGATGCTCCAGCTCATTTGGGAAACAAGCTCATTCTTCCTCTGCTGCTTGTTCTATTTACACCCTCAGTCAATTGCATACTGCCCACCCACGTAGGTGGGGTTGAATCTTCTTTATTCAGTGTACTGATTGAAATGTTCACCCTTTCTGGAAACACCCTCACAGACACACCCAGAAACAATGGTTTACCAGCTGGCTGAGGGTCCCTTGGCCCACTCAAGCTGACAGATAAAATTAACTCTCACAACTGCGGTGCAATGGCACCTTTATTCATGAATCCATAGGCCTCACAAATATGACTGAGTGTCTATGAAGCACAAGACACTTCCTTACCCACTGGGGTTCTAACTGAATAGAACAGGCCTGAGCCCTGAGCTCAGAGTCTGGTGAGAGAGATGAGCTGTTACCGGTCATGCTGGGGTGCACAAGGTGGGGCCCAAAACAAGTGGTGAATCGAGGAGGATCCTGGGGAGGAAACTTCAAAATTGATGTCTGCAGGATGATAATGTAGGAGGAATAGGATTCTTTCAGAGCTAGCTGTAGTGTTAGTTGGTGTAGGCCGCAGTGATGGAAAACATTTTAGAGCCTTCAATGATAGAAACAACATACTGCAGAACGCCTGCCCTAAATTTGCCACCACGGGCCTAGGGGAATGAAAGGACTTTAAAGGAGATTCACTAAAGATGACTTTCAGGTCAGGTTGATATGAATTTGATTTTAGGCTGATCTTGAACTCACTATGTACCCAGGCTGGTCTTGAACTCATGGCAATCCTCCTGCTGCAGCCTCCCAAGTGCTGGAATTACCGGTATGCGTCACCACTCCCAGCAGGAATTTGATTATCTCTTACTTTGCTGACTGTGTGACTCAGAAAAGCTGCTTGAGTTCTCTGAGCCTCTGTGGAGATGATTATCACCCTTGCTTTCCATGGCTGTGAAAAGGATTCAAGAGCTAACTTCTTAGAAACCAAGTGCAGTTCTTGGCATAGGGTAAGTGCTAAATAAATATTAAGTACTGTTATTGCAAGACGTTATCTATTTTCTCAGCATAGCAGCTGGTATTTTTATGGTTAAAACATAAAATCCTGAAAGAATACTTCAGAGGTTGCTCTAAATTTCTAAGAAGCCTGGTTTCACTTCCAGTTTGGCTACAGATTGACGGCTGCTCCTGAGGGGAAGTTTGTATTTGTCAGTGTGGAAACTCAATGGGACGGTTCTCCGGACAGAGGATGGGCCCTTCCAGGCGCTCAGAGTTCGGAGTCCCGCCCGCTGCGCTCAGCAGAGTTGCAAGTCAGTCTCATGGAATTAGAACCAAGGATCCTTATTAGCATGGACGTTCAGGACACTGAAGCCACAGCCCCCTGGAAGGAATCGGGAACTCTCATAGCCCCTTCCAAAGCGTTCGTTCTGTGCTATTCGTGGTTGTAGCAGATAACATCTAGAGGCCGCCTGCTGCCCTTTCACTGTTCTCCTAATTGTTGCCATTCGCCCTCCTCCCTTCGCCGAGTTAGTGCCCCGTGAGGGTCATAGCTGCTCCACATGACCCAAGCAGGTCACTAAACAACAGCGCTGGCCATGGCTGCAGTTCATGGCAACACGCCCGAGGGTCTCCCTGTCAGAGCCCATTACCTCCCAGAAACGGGACCCAGGGCTGTCTGGGGGCTTTTGGCCTTGAGCTTAAAATGTTCTGAGCATGGGGTCAGGACCTTTGACCCTAATTTGGATCATCTCTCATACAGAAAAAGATTTTTTTTAAAAATAGGACTGGTCTCTTGAAGCCCTTTGTGTTCCCTGTCCACAGCTTTTCTTATTGCTCATCCATTAATAAATAATCGAAACCTATGTCCAAAGCACTATTGGAAAAGGAGACCCAAATCTTCACAATTAAGGAGTGACAATCTAACTGTAAAGATGGAATGAACTGATCCAAAAGCTAGGTCTGTGTATCTGTGCCTGACAGTGTGGAGCTAAGTCTCTCAGTTAATAAAGTGGGGGTGGGATTCATGCTGAAGTTTAGATTAAATCTAAGGTATCAATGGTCTAGACTCTGGGGGCTTATGGAGAAGCCTGACTCACCATCTTTCTAAAACTGAGTGGCTTAATGATGATGGTGATAGTGATAATGCTTGGATTATCTGCTTTTTAAAAACATTTTTGCCTTCAAAATTTTATTTTTATTTTTAAATTTTGTTATGATTAGTATACATTTGCAGTATATAATGTTTACATTCTTTGTGTGGAATTGACACATATAACATAACACATTTTAATTCCTTTTACTTGCCGGGCGTGGTGGTACAGGCCTCTAATCCCAGACACAGGAGGCTGAGGCAGAAGGATTGCTGTGAGTTTGAGGCCAACCTGGTCTACATAGTAAGACACTGTCTCAAAACAAACAAATAAACAAGCAAGCAAACTGCTTTTTTTTTTGGTCCCTTTTCCTTCCCCTCCCCTCCTCTATCTCTTGATTTGATCCCCTTCCTATATGAGAAAGATCTGTCTCCCTGCTTCCTAATTGAAGGAAAGGTTACCCAGATTACTGGTAAAATGCCTTTATTTTCAATGCTTCAGTGGGCACTGAACCCATCTGTCTTCTGCTAAAAGGGGCACTCATAGTCTCGGGAAGTGGGCTACAGAGGACGCATGCTCTCATGTAAGGTTCCAGACCTTGCCAGAGAGTTTTGGAATAACCACAGAGGGCTCTTGGACAAGGGATAAAAACAGGACAGTTTTTATCACCCCTTCCCCAACATTCAGCCTACCGTATTCAACCAACCACTCATGGCCACTAGGACTTTTTTGTATACAAATTCTTTGTACAAATTTGTTCTTTACTGAAAATCCAGGTCCCTTTTTCTTAGAGACACGGATTTGGATCCCACCATTTCCACAGCCTTTGGTGGTGTAAATATCTCCCAGGAATTTTTGTTAATTCCCAGAGTCTATTTGTTAAACCTATTTTTGGAAGCTTAAATACATAGCTATGATCTAATCATTTGTAGAATCTATACCATATTTTGTTTGGGAACAAATCCTATACATAAGGGTCTTGTATCCTTTTGCTAATGGGTATTATTATTATTGTTTGTAGTAATAGTAGTAGTAGTTTTCTGACATTTATACTTTTTCTATTTTTCATTTTGATTAATATATATTAATGTATTAAGGTGTATTTCATTCATTTGTATTAATAGGGTTCAATGTGATATTTTAATATGTGCATATAGTGTGTGCTCATCAAATTAGGGTAATTAGTATTTCTCTATTCTTATAATTTGTTTATATTTGAAGCCTTTGAGCTCCTCTCTTCTAGATCTTCAGAAAATATATGGTAGGTTTTCCTGAACTATGGGCATCCACCTTGCTGCAGAACACCAGAGCTCTTCCTTCTATGTCCTTGTGGTCTGATTCTCATTATCCAACCTCACTTTATCCCTGCTTCATTTCACCACTTTCCCCAGCCTTTACTAATTACTGTTCTACATTCAGGTTAATTTTTATTTTTTAAGCTTTCACATATGAGACAGAACATACATTATTTGTTTTTCTGTATCTGGTTTTGAATTTCACTTAACACAATGTCCTTCAGTTCCTTCCATTTTGCTGCACATACTGGTTTTCTTTCTTCTCTATGACCAAATTTTATACATGTATATAAGTATAAAACATGTATATATATCTGTGCTTTCAAATATATATATATATATTTGTGTTTTCTAATTCAGGAAATTGACAGACTGTAATGAAAAATATCTATCTAGTATATACCACCTTTTTTAAACTCATGCATCCATTAATATGCCTCTAGGTTGATTCTGTACCTTAGTTATTGTGAATAGCATGACAATGACTCTTGTTAATTTCCCAATATTTTAACACGTTTTCACCAAAGTTTTTTTTTTAACTGTAATAGCCAGCCTGTCTCAACACTTTCCCATCTCTCTAGCCTTCTCCATTCTTTCTATTGCTATATTTAGAAAGACAAAATATTTTCTTCTAAGATAGTAAACTTCTAGAAAACTTATATATTATTGTTATACTACCCTGGGTTGAGAATGGAAGTAAATATTTACAGTTTGTGAAAAGATCTAAAAGCGAATTACTTTGTGCAGATGGAGAAATGTCATGGATGTACTAAATTCTTTCTGAAAGAGGGTGGACATACATATGCACATACATACATACATATTGAGTGAAGAAGTAGGAATTTCTGGCAAGGCTGCATTTTGTTTTTTTTTTGTGTGTGTGTTTTCTAACTCAGACAGTTCACAGACTGTTTTGTAATAAAAAAGTATCCTCCCAGATTCCATCAAATACCAGCAGTCCTGGGTCCCCTCAAATTTCAAGTATTACATGAAAATAGGCAAGATGCGAAATACTCTGGATACCTCTCATTACAATGTCCAGTTGGTACGTCTTTTTATTATTATCCTTTTTGGATACGCCTTTTCTCGGGGAATGGAGAAAATAATTAGAAGGGTATGATGCCTGCAGCAACGAAACCCTGCTTGTCACAAAAGGATGGCTGGCTGAGGTCACATCCATCATCATGGGGAAAAGGTCTCTCATCCTGTCTGTGCAATTACCTACCTGACTCCAATGCATGATATTTGGAGATTAAGTTACAGTCTGTGACTAGAGGCTTAATAGAGTTCTTATCTGTATCACAAAGAAATTTTTGAGTTTCTGACTTGAGTTTTACATATTTCATAAACTCTGCTAGTAATTCTTCATTTTTTTTTTTTTTTTTTTTTTTTTTTTTTTTTTTTTTGTACCGGGGATCAAACTCACAACCTCGTGCCTCGCAGGCAGGCACTGAGGCCACTGAGCTAAATCCCCACCCCTATTTTTTTGAGACAGGATCTCACTATGTAGTTCAGGCTGGTCTTGAACTCACTTTGTAGCCCAGGCTGGTCTCGAACTCACAACGATCCTTCTGCCTCAGCCTCCCGAGTGCTAAGGTTAAAGGCATGTGCCACCACACCCAGCTCTGCTAGTAATTCTTTCAACTTGCTTTTGTGCAGGACTGGCCTGAACTGATGGGCAAATTATTTTTGTTCTTCTTTCTTTGTATTTGTTGAAATAGATAATTTTTAGTTACTTAACTAAAAAAGCAATAATTTCATTCGTATTTCAGGAAATACATTAACTGCTTCATGATTTTGATGCAGTGTATTTTTCAGTACAAAATTATTACCTTATGTAGATAATGCTTACTAGTGCTAATACAATAAGCACAAAATAATTGTTATGATTATCATTAAACATGGGCTTCTTCTTTCACTGAGCTGCCTTGGAGGTTGTCCAACCTCTATAAAACCAAGAGATACCTGATAAATCATAGCTGTTGTAAGGCTCCATTTGGACTTCACTCTTCCAACACCCAACTTGTCTGACAGGAAAGGCATTGTTCTCAGCCCAGCACCCAAGTCCTTGGCAAACACAGGATGTTGTAAAAGAGATAAGATGGAACAAGGAATCTTCCAAATATCCAGATATCTGAAGACACACAAACGTCTACACTGGACACCTCAAGGACTTTGCCCACCATGTCAAGAGACATCCAGAGAACTCTAACCACTGATGTTTACTAAGATCTTTCCACCTAATGTCTCTTGCCTTTCTTCAAGCCCTATTTTTTTTTTTAAAGCCAACTTCTCTTTGCCCCCTCGCCCTCTATCTGCCTGTATCCAGGCGCAATAAATTCCATGCCACGCTGTCTTTACACAAGCCAGGTGGTCTCGGCTGGTCTTTGCCTTGCACTGTTCCTTACAGCTGTTGCAGTGCACTTTTGAGGAGGAGTTTGTTTAATATTGTGTGAGAGAACAGCATAAAGGGCAGGTAAAACCTCAAAAGGTCAGCAGGACTTCAATAAACCTCCCCACTCCGGAAATTGTTAGTTTTTTCCTGGATTCTTTTACTGATGGCTTTTTTTTTCTTTTGTGCCAGGGATCCAACTCACAACCTTGTGCCTGCCACGCAGGTGCTTACACCAGTGAGCTAAATCTCCAGCCCCTGATGGCCTTTTTTAAAAAAAGAAAACACACACACAAAATGCCCCCAAAACAAAAGTAATAAACAAAAATTGTCCCTCATATCCCCAGTTTCTAAGGGGATGAGGCTTACTTCTTTATGTAAAGAACCATCCCAGTTACAGAGGGCAGAACATTGGCACCATCACTGAATGAAAAGTTCCTACCACAATTTCAAGTGTTTGCAGGTTGCAACTGCTTAGTAATTTACAGTGTTGTCTAGAGGTGTGTCTTGGTTACTTTTTGCTTGTTGCCGAGACAAAATACCTGACGCCCAAAGTTAGGGAAGAAAAGGTTTATTCTTACAGTTTCTCGGGAGTTTCAGTCCATAAAGTGGGCTCCAAGGCAGCATGGGATGACGGGGCTACAGTTCATGGTGGCTACAAGCTGCAAGCCGCAATCCACGCTGGTGAGAGAGACAGGAAGCCGGGAAGCAAGCAAAAGGAAGACCCGCCTTCCCTTATACTGTATCTCAGCTCCACCCCTGGGCGGGTGTAGCAGTCACGTCATTAATCCTGGTGCTAGACAACAAACTGATCACAAGCATCAGACTCAGCCCCATCAAAAGTATGAGGACTTGGGGGTACATAGCATATCCTATACAAGGTGATAAGTATAATAGCTGCAGGCACTTTGTAACTTGTTACTCCTCAGCTATCTTTTGTAGTATTTGCCTATGTGTTATATTGTTTAAATATGATTGCTCAAATTTCTCTTTTCCTAACTGATCAAAATAACATAGGTCACAACTAACTTCTGCCTCTTAGAGACTATGGTTTAAGAGTTGCTATGCTTCCATCATGGCCCATAGGAAAGGGAGAGTGAATGTCCTTGAGATCTGGAAGCCAAGGATGTTAGGCTGCTCTCTGAATGTTAAACCATGGAGTTATCCATAGATGTTATAAGCAGAGACAAACAAAGCCAAATTTTCTAAAGAGACCCCTGAAAGGCTAGCAAAATAGTGGAGTAAGGATGAATGAAGCTTCATAAAAGCAGCAAGAACACTAATGGAAGTGGTCCATGTCAGTTTTTTCAGAACTTTGGAAATTAATCAAAGTCTAAATGTGTTCATGGCTCTGCTTGTGTGTAACCTTGCATTATATTTTGTGGTGTAAATCTTTAACTTATTACATCTGCCTATCGATGATGTACCGCTTCGTGTATAATATAAGAGGCTTACATCTGCGTGGGTTATTGTCATATGTTTTATTTCCATATGTTAAAAACTCACATCATATTACATTGTTACTAGTTTTGATTTACAATTATGTTTTAAAGAAATCTAAATAATAAGAAAAAACCTCTATATATTTCCTCATGTATTTACTATTCCTGGGACTCTTCGTTCCTTAAGGTAGATACATGCTTTCTTCCGCTAGAATTTTGCCTCAGCACAGCCTCTGGGAGGACAGAAGCCCTTCCCAACCTCTTTGAACCCCTGATGGCTGCTGGCCTGCCTTGGTTTATGGCTACATAACTCTAAGATCACATTGCCTGTTGTGTGTTTAATCTTCTTTGGCCTCTCTTTTACCATAGCGCTTGCCATTGCATTTAGGTCCCACCAGGATAATCTCCCTATCTTGACCTTCTTAGATTAATCCCACCTCAAAGTTCCTGGTATCCTGTCAGGTAAAATTCACAGGTTACAGGAGTTATGACCTGGGTATGTCTCTAGGCCGTTATTCAGTCTGTCTTAACTTCTACTTTTGTGTGCTGTTTCTCAAGTGCCGCCTAGTTTGACTATTTATATCTTCTCATATTTTCTTCATCTTTCTTTTTGTTCTGCCTTCTATTTTTCTTCTCTGTAACTATGTTTTCTAAACTCTTTTTTTTTTGAAAAGTTAATTGCGACTGTCATATATTTTATTTCCAAAGATTCCTTCTTGCTTTCCTAATGCTTTCTAAAACCTAGCCTTTTTTTCCCTTATTCCTTGGCTGCAGTATTTCCTCAAATATCTTGAGATTCATTGTTTTGTTTTTGTCTTTTTGAGACAGGATTTCATGATGCAGTTCAGGCTGGCCTTGAATTTACTTTGTAGCCCGGGCTGGTCTTGAACTAACATTGATCTTCCTACCTCAGTCTCCCAAGGGCTGAGATTACAGGGTGTGCCACCATGCCTGGCTATCTTGTGATTCTTGGCTACTGATTTCATTCATAATTAAAAGGGAGGAATCAAAATTCATTTTTGTGTAGGGTTCATTAAGGAGTCTGGGATGACTGTGGAGGTTAGTTCTTTCTTCCTGGGGTGTTTATTTTTCCTGGGAAGAAATCTCTATGATCTCACACGTAAGTTTCCACGTAGTCACCTCTGGTAAATCAAGTGCCATTTGTCCTTTTGTTTTCATCTTCTAGATCTTGTGTTTATCTCTTATCTGTTTTTTTAAATTGCGATCACAGCAAATTAACCATTTAGAGTACCATTCAGGTACACTTAGTACATTCACGGTGTTGAGTAATCACCTCCTCTGTCTAGTTCCAAAACACTTTTATCACAGCCCCCAAAGCCCCTCCACCCTTTGGGCAGTCATTCCCTGTGCTCCTACCCCATCCAGCCCTGGAAACAGCTCATTTGCTTTCTGCTTCTATGAATTTATCTATTCTGGATATTTTCTACAAATGGAAACTTCAAAAGTATGACTGTTGTGTCTGGCTTCTTTAACTTAACATTATGTTTTCAAGGCTCACCCATGTTGTAACATATTATTATTTCATTTCCTTTTATGGCAGAATGATCTTCTATCATATGGATATACCACATTTTGTTTATCCATTCATCTGCTGCTGTCTTACTATTGTGTTTGCCTGGCTGGATTTGCACAATTTTATTCCTTTAGTGAAATGTTTGTAAGATTTGGGAAAGAATCAGAGAAATCTATGTGCTCAATTGGCTATGTTTAATTCAAAGTGCGTGTCATAGCTTTAAAATTAATAATACAGATATATTGTGCTTCTCCTGTTTAATAAATACATAAGGAAAAAAATGAGCTTATATAGCATAAATTAGAATTGACCTATCCTCTAACAACCCACAATCAAAAGCAATTAATGATGGCTTGTGCTGGCAGTACTTATCAAAACTGGTTTTTAACACATACTAGGGTTGACTTTCCAGATGGTATGCTTTAAGTATTTGAGTCTTACTACTCTGACTTTACTTTTTCATTTAGTGTAAATACATACATATATATATTTATCATTAACACAGATTAGAAATAATTGGCTCTGGACGAGGATTTAGCTCAGTGGCGTAAGCGCCTGCCCGGTGGGTGCAAGGTTGTCAGTTTGATCTCTGGTACCAGAAAAAAAAAAGAAAAATTGGCTCTAAAATTCATCCCATTCAAGAAACTTCAGTTACAGGACATCAGTTTTGGAGTCTTTGTTTTAACAGCCCTCTCACTGTCCAGCATAATTCCAGGTAATATAAATGATGGATTGAAAATAGATACACTATGTTCATTTAATTGGAAATATGACATATAATGATTTTAAAGGTTCAAACTTAAGTTCTTTATAAATCCTTGTTAAGATAATATTTTAATAATAACGGAAGTCAAATGCAAAAAGTCATACACAATCCATCAATCATGACAAATTAGGGGTTTTTAAGTCTCTTCTCTGGTCCTTATGATTTGCATTCTTAGTATTACATAGTAATAATCATATTGATGCATACGAGCCATAAACAATTAGCTTTATTACTTCGAAACATTCATATACAATGCTTAGTGATTTGATTATATTTTATTTAGTAGGCATTTCTTAATTTACTTAATCATTCTTCTAAGGTTATACATTTGGGCTACTTTCAATTTGGTTTAGTATTTGTGATATTTGAATGGGGTAAATAATACCTATTTCAAATTTTTTATTTATCTCAGATAAACCCAGATTCTATTTTTGGCTCAATGTAATTTTTTTTTACCTTGACTATGCTTCTTTTTATATATATTTTTAGTTATAATACATGTCTTATTTATATACAGTAAAGTATACAGATCTCAAATGTTTAGCAATAGTTTTACACACCTATACATCTATGTGACAATATAAATGCCTTACCAAGTACAGCAATTATTCTGATTTCTAACACCATGAATTCGTTTTGTATTTCAAAATTCATAGAAATGGAATCATATGGTGTATATACTTTTGTTTATCTCCTTTTGTTCTGTGAAATATTTTTGAAATTCATCCATATAATTTTGTTTCTTTCTTCTTTTCTTTTTCTTTCTTTCTTTCTTTCTTTTTTTTTTTTTTTGGTGTTGGGAATTGAACTCAGGACCTTGCACTTGCAAGGCAGGTGCTTATGCCACTGAGCTATATCCTGAGTGCACCCATATCATTATATATGCCACTTTAGATGTTTCTTCTTTTTAAATTTTGGGGTAGTATTGCATTGTATTATTACACCACAATTTGTTTCCCTTTCTTCTACTCATTGATATCTGTGTTGTTTCTCTTTGGGGCTGTTGTGAGTAGTCACTATGACTTTTATA
Organism: Dasyprocta punctata; assembly: GCA_004363535.1. Classification (NCBI taxonomy): domain Eukaryota; kingdom Metazoa; phylum Chordata; class Mammalia; order Rodentia; family Dasyproctidae; genus Dasyprocta; species Dasyprocta punctata. Next base: position 23,013 of record RJWM01023531.1, read on the forward strand.
CAAGTCTTTTGTAGATGAATGATCTCACTTCTCTGGGAGTTGAATTACTGTATTCTAGAGTGTAGCTGGTCAAGCTGACAAATGTGAACAATCTGGGGCAGTCCCAATACTGAATGGGACAGAAAATATGCAAAGAACTGACTTGGTGAAATCCTTTAAACTCTCTGAACCTCAGTTTCATCACTCTAAAGGTAATACCTACCCTGCAGAGTTGCTGTGATGATTAAAATATGTGAAGAATACAAAGTACTTAGCATAGGATCCAGAGCATAGAATGGAGTTTACTAATTGAGAGCCATGATACTAGTGAGGATGATGACAATAAAGAAGATGTTATAATCCCTTCATGTGCATTGATGAGTAGGCTTGGTGAGTTATAGTATAGAGCTGACCTTTCTCTCTCATTTTTGAAAAAAAGTTTAAAAACTTCCATAAGGGCTGTGGTCTCCCCCCACCTGTGCGTGTGTGCGTGTGTGTATGTGTGTGTGTGTGTGTCTGTCTGTCTGTGTGTCTGTGTGTATTTTGAGACAGGGTCTCACTGTGTAGTTCAGACTGGCTCTGAACTCACTATGTAGCCCAGGCTGGCCTAAAACTTGTGATCCTCCTGCCTCAGTTTCCTGAGTGTTGGGGTTACTGGAATGCACCACCACACCTGGCTAGCACTAGGTCTTAATAAGATTTTAGGAACTCACTCCTGAGATTCTTGATTTTCTAAGGTGAGACCCAGGCATGATTTGCTTTAATCATTTCTCAGGTGATGCTAATTTCTTTCAGGCTAAGAACTACTGCCTAGCTGAAGGCTTGCGTTATAGCGCATCTTCCCAGACTGCCACTGTGGTGGATTGACTGGTGGGCAACTTGTAACACCCAGCTGAACTGAATGAGCATGGTGCTGGGTATGGATGGCCCACCGGAGGATGGTTGCCAACAACATAAAAAGAAGTAGCAGTCAGCCAGACACGGTGGTGCATACCTGTATTCCCAGAACTTGGGAGGCTGAGGCCAGCTTGGGCTACAAAGTGAGTTCAAGGCCAGTCTGAACCATATAGTGAAACCTTGCCTCAAGAAAAGACTCCCCCCCCCCCCGCCAAAATAAATGAACAATAAAAAAATAAAAAGGAAAACTGAGGAGGAAGAAGTGGTGTTGTTGGTTCTCCTGTTGCCATTGGTTCTCCTGGAGGAGCTTGTCAGACTTCTTTGCTGATATGAACTTGACTGTTCTCATCATCAGAGGAGTTCGGGACCTTATTGTCACTGAGAATGACTGTGGTTCATTTTGGGGGAGCTGTGGTTTTCACTCTGAGCATTGCTTCCTGGCTCTAGTGCAGATCCCTCGCCTAAGGGCACAGATCCTTCATTCCGCTGGCACAGACTTTCTAGCTTCCACCACTGATCTTTGGGCCTTCTCAGCACAGATCTGTGAAACAGACTTGCATGAAACACTGTTGCGAGCTCTAGGCCTCCAGTTGGACTCATGGTGGGCCCTGTCATGGACCCTAGGTCTTTAGCTGGACTCATGCAGTACATTGCCATGGGATTCAGGCCCTCACTTGGATTCTTTGGGTTTTTAGGGTGTGGACATATTTCCTGCACTCTTTTGTATTTGACTCTTTAGTTGACTACTATAAAATAATTGTATAAATTATGTGTCCAGTATTAAATTGTTTCCCTTGTAAACCCTGACTACAACAGCCACTTTTCAGTCCCCCAGGATAGAAGATTTGGTGCATTTCTTCTATATTCTTCTCGGTACTCAAAACCTTACCCAGTTGCACCTGAGACCCCACTAAAGACTCTAAGGTGGATGTTTTATTGGTAAGCTTTCTCCTCTTTTTACCTCATGTTTGTCTTCTGAGTCACAGGCCTTTGATTTTAGAGGTATGTCTGCTCCCTAATTGTGCTTGGTTTCCACACGCAGTATCAGTCTTCTCAACTGTCACCTTATCAATATTTTCTTATTTTCCTCTTTGTTTTTACATTTTCATTTAAAATAAACACAAATATTGCAAACTCTTACAGCCTCTGGTAGCTGGCAGCGTGCATGCTTGGCTGATCCTACCTTCGAGGTACAGATCATGCTGGCAGACTGTTGAAAGTTGTTGTGACTTAAGGAGCAGCTGGTTTTTCTTCTCTTTTGCTCTCTCTTTTTAATTTTTACTTTATCTTCCCTCAGAGTAATATATGTATATTATGGCAAGCAATTTGGAATGTTAGGTATAAAGATCCAAATCAATGACAGCATTTTTGCAGGCTTTTTATATAATTAAGATCCAATTCCAGCTCCAGCAATTTCTGCATGAATGACCTGAGGTATTCCACATCTTTGAACCCATTGCTTCACATGGCAAAGAGGAATGGTAATAAAAACCTCATAGAAAAAAGGACCAAAGGCATGACAGATCACACACCACCACCACCACCACCACCACCACCACCACATGAAAATACTTAATTCTACTCACAAAAAATACAGGTAAATAGCAAACAAAATGCTTGACAATGTACTGTTCTAGTGAGGCGTGATCATATGCTGCCAGTGAAAGTACAGAGTGCCACCGTTAAGGAGGAGCATTGGGCGGTGCCTAACCAGACTACACGTGTGTTCACATTTTGATATAATAATCCCACTTCAAGGAATGTACTGTGAAGTTTTGTTTCTTCAATGAGAAAATAGACAAGCATGAGGTTATTCATTGTAGCATCATTCATAATTGTAAAATAGTAAAAAACCTAAGTATCCATATACAGAGAAATTTTTATTTAATAACCGGGACATTCATGTCATGAAGAACTATGTGACAGGAGGGAAAAGGAAAAATATATTCCTAAACAGAGACCAAGGCATTTCCTCTGAAAAAAAGCAAGGTGTGTAAGAGTATAGTATGCCACTTTTTGTGTAAGAAATGAAAATAATAAAAATATACAGGAACCAAGAAGATTGCTTACCTTTAGGGTGTTAATGAAAACAATGTGGAAAGTACAGAAAAGTGACAGTTCACCGAGTGCATTCATTTGTGTGGCTTTGACTTTAAACACCATGCTAATGTTTTTCATTCTCAAAAAATTAAATCAGTAAGGATGGGGGGAACCCAATAGTGGAATTCAAACAAAAATAAATAAACCTGAGTTTCAAATAAATGACATAACTATACTTAGTGATGAAAAAAAAACTAATTCAAATGACTTTACACATGTTACTTTGGTAATTATAAGTCAAAAGACAAACTGAAACTGTGTTTATTAGGTTTGTTTTTCTTAACATATGGGTTTAGAGATTTTGCAGTGTTTTTCTGTGTATGGCTAAGACTGAGCAATTGAGTAAACATATTAATTGTGGTGGTGGCCAGATTTTCACAATTAGAGAAAGAAGGTATAGGGATGGAACAGAGAAAGACAGCGGGGGAAAAAAACTACAGTGATTGGTATTGGATAGCACTTGGAGATATTGCTATGAATACAGTACCTGTATATTTCTATATACATATATAAACTATTATTCTATATATATTGATACATCTGAAGGTATGTTTATATTCACATATATGAATGCATCTACACACACTGCCTAGCTGTTCACTGGAAAGACTCAGAAGAAAACTAAGAAAACAAGAACAAGAGCAACAGATTTTATTTTCAAATATCATGCTCCATTAAAAATAGCTAATGAAACTTTGAATTCATGCCTAATTCCTGGGCCAGAGAAGAGAAAAACCAAGATGAGTCTGGAATATCTTCTGGAATAAAAAGTAAGGATGTACTTTAAAAATAATGGGAATCTGTGTTAGTCAGGGTTCTCCAGAGAAAGAGAGCCCATGGAAAGAATGGAAATGTGTAAAGAGATGGTTATAAGGAATTGGTTTAATTAATAATGCAGGCTGGTAAGTTCCAGGGTCTGCAGGGTGAATTGAGAAGCTGGAGACCCTACAGAGCTGATGGTTGAGTACCAGTCCACAGACTAGAGGTCTCAAGACAGGAAATAGCCAGTACTTCAGGTAGCAACTTTCCTTCGGGAAAGCAGGAAAGACTGATGTCCCAGTTCAAAGGTCATCAGACAGGAAAAATTCTCTTTTATGTGAGAGAAATCAGCTGGTTTTGTTCTATCCAAACCTTCAAGTGACTGGGTGAAGCCCTCCCACATGAGGGAGAGTACTCTGCTTTACTCAGTCTACTGGTTTAAATGTTAATGTCATCCAAAAACACCTCGTAGAAACACCCAGAATAACCTTTAGCCAAGTATCTGGGTGTCCCATGATCCAGTTACACTGACACCTGAAGTTAATCATCCCAGGACCTATAAAAAAGAAAATAAACAAGGCAACAATGCATTATAACTCACTGAAGAGCATAAGAATTCTGAGTTCCTAGTGATAATAAAGAGGCAAAGAAAAACAATGACAATAACAATGAAACAAATTCTCCTTTTTCATAGGAAATAACCAAAAATGATGGAGTTAGAATCTATTTTCAAACATCATAGTGTTACAGGCAACTGAGTTAGATGAAATATTATAGGCAGTCAGACAGGTTTAGGCCCTCAAAGGAGTCAGTGCAGAAGGACAGATACCTTGCAGTCTTGGAGAAGACAGACACTTCCTGCTGTAGGCCAGACCTCAAGATGAAAGATCAAGCAAACACACCTGATTGAGTATTTTGGGACACTCAATCTGAAGCAGCATGGAGAAAATGAGAGAAAGAGAGTTAAGGAGGAGGCCTTTAATGTGGAGGGCATGGGAGAGCTTTAGGGGCTGGGGCAGGGCGGGCCGTGTAGAAGCTCTCAACAAGAACAAAGAAGTGTAGTTACTTTTACCAGCTTTGGCTGGGGGAGGAGTTTGGGAGGTGGGCAAAATGACATTAACAGCTAATTTGAAGGAGCATCTGCCTGTGTAAAACAGGAGACAGAAAGATTTACTGGGGGCTGGGGATGGAGGCTTGGGGGTTGTGGAGTGTTGGAATTGGAGTGGGCTCGGCACAAGCACAAAAAGGGAGTGGGAGGTTTATCTCTGGAATGAGAAGGAAAACACAGAGGTTACTCTTAGAGAGCTAAGTTGTTTCTCTGGGTCCAGTACCAAGTTGGGCGGGTGTCATGTTACAGATAGCTCAGCCCTAGGCTAGCAGAATCTATCAACACCCACATCCTAAGAATTGATATTCTCAATAGTTTTTTTTTTATCACCCTGAGGAAGCCAGGAGTCACCATCCCAAGCCCCTATGGGAAGAGTGTCTGTTCTGTATGCATGCCCACTTGTTACGTGATTTGCTTCCCCATTTGTGCCCAATTTAATCAATTTTATTTGAGCAGTTAATCTTATTGGGTGACCATAGTTCTGTCCCACCTTATGCCCATCTTGTAAGTTCCTATTTTGGGCTTGACTCACCTTGTGATTTTACTCTATAAAATCTCCAGAAAAGGCAGGGTTTTTGGCAACTCACTCGGGACCCCTTCTGTCTCTCTCTCTCAGACAGAAGCTTTCTTTCTCTCAATAAATACATTCTGCTCTTAACCTCCATTGTTCCTAAAATTCATTCTTCAATTCACAAACTCTTACCGGACATATAGTAGGTTGGGAGTTTCGTTTTCCTATACCAATAATAATAATTGATTCAGATAAATATGTGTAAATATTACATCATTGAGTGAAGGTTTGATAACCCAAAGCACATGTACATACTTTCAAAGAATAAAAAAAAAATAATAAAAAAACAAAAAACAAAACTGCAGTGGAGAAAATTGTTTGATGTGGATACCTGGTAGCTTCAAGCAAGTTTAACATCAGCAATGATGGGACAAAAAATATCAAGTGCCTCCTGCTATGATACTCTGAGAACACAGTATCACATATGTATTGTGCTTGCCAAAATCAAGGCAAAAATAAACTGAGGGGAAATCTACAAAATGCATATTCACACACTTAAAAATGCTAATGCCCTTAAAAACAAAAACTAAAAACTGTTTTCAGATTAAAGGAGACTAAAGAGGTATAACATCTGAGTGTAATGAGTAATCCTGAATACAATGACTTGATCCTGGATCTGAAAAAAATTGTTGCAAAGGAAATTATTGAGATAGTACGGTATAAAAACTGTATTGTGTAATGTTATGGCTTGTGTCTAGTGGTTCTCCCAAAGCCTCTTGCAGTCATAGGTGAGACTTTTCAGAGGTGGCTGGATCTAGAGTGTGTGGTGCTGGGATCAAGGGTGTGTCATTACTAAATTAGTCCACTGATTGGCATAGTTCTGGGTGTGGGTAATGGTAAGGCCCCCACTGGAAAGAATATAAAGGACAGAAACAAGGTTGCCCTTGTCGCTTGTTGCTTGCTACTTCATTGCTGCCTGCCTTCTGCCTGTCCCGTTTCACTCTGCACTATTTCTTCGTGAAGTCCCTCTGCCATGGCACCCTGCCTCAGAGGCAGCTTACTATTGACTGAAACCTCTACAAACTGTGAGCTACAATAAGCCTTTCCTTCTTTAATTTGGATGTTGGGTGCTTTGTCTCATCAACGAGAAAATAATGAAGACTTTTAAGTATAGAACTTCTTGATTTTGATCATTATCCTGTGGTTATATAACAGTATGCCTTTGTTCTAGGGAAACATGGTGAAGTATTTGGATATAAAGGGCCATGATGTATGCAACTCACACAAGTTGAGGAAATGTGTGTGTATATGGAGGTTATAAGCTTTCTATGTTGTATTTTTGCAAAATTTTCTGTATGAAGTTATTTAAGAAGAGTTCTTAAGATTTTAAAATGTGAAAAAAATCAGTGTACTTATAGTATGGTTATAAAGACAAAATAACATACAGTAATACCTTGGTTCATGAGTGCTTTTTGGTTCTGCAAAATTTTGCTTCCATTTGCGAACTCATTACCTGCATCAGGTAATGAGTACAACCTCAAACATCTTCCCCAGAATCGTGGAATGAATTAAGTTTGTGAACCAAGGTACCACTCTCATTTATAAAAAGGGCTTATCACAAAGCCTGGCATAGAGGAAAAAATGCAATTGCTAATGACTTAATATAAATATTAATATTAGCATATTAATGATTAACCAGTACATTAATTGATATCAATATAAATCTATTAGCATATACATCAAAACTAATGTTAATATCTAATTTATATATTATAGTTACTATATGATAATACCATTGATAGGTCAATTTTATTCCCTAATGTTTAAATAATGTAAATCTATTAGTATCTATCATGAAAGTGAATCATTTTATTAAAATAATATTACTTAAGAATAATTTTGTGGCTTGCTTTCTTCACTTAAATTATATCATAATTTGATTTTAACGAAGTGTGCTAGTTTTTTTTTTTTTTTTGCAGAGTATGTTTTATTGACATTGGCATCAGTGAAAATCTTGACAGTCACTATAAATGGTATAAAACGCAGAGCAATGAGATTCCTGCAAACCAGTAAATGGAGCACAAGATCTTGACAGTGACTCAGGACCGCCCATACTGAATAAAGGATGTCTATCCTAACACACGCTGTTTGTGAGCCACTCTACTTGACTTGCTAGGTTTGGAAATACAGAGCTACTGAACATTAAGAAAGGGGGCAAATGATTTCAATGCTTGTAATAAGATGTATTTATCATGAGTCATACTGTAGCCATGTGGATCAAGTTGTGCAACGAATAGAGCTAATTACTGTAACATACCATTTTAGACTTTCATATTGCACACGTTTCGAGCCGAAGTGTTAACACAGATTCTGGCCTTTGTACATTGGGTCTCAAAGATCTCCACATATATGGTTTCATTTGGTGCTCTTAGCAACCCTGTGGGGTGGTTGGGCTGACCGTAGCTATTCCCTCTGTCAAGCCCTTGTCCAGTTGGTTGCTCCTTTTATTCACCTGAAGTTTTCAATGTACAGCTGAAAATACACATTAAATTTTACGGTATTGTCACATTGAATTTAATGTCTGGGATATAATCTGAGAAATCCATCATTAATTAGTCAGTTTTGTTCTACAGACATCGTAGTTATACTCAACAAACATAGCTGGTATATAGAGCAATCATTCCATAAAGCCTTTTTTATTTTAAAGAGAAAAAAATTAAAAATAACAATAAAACAGTTTCAATACAGGCTAGTAGGAGAGTAACAAAGTTTTTAATTTATTGTTTGTGTGTATCACAAGGCTTTCGTGGCCTTGAATATCCAATCCAGGACATTGTACATGTAAGGCCACTGTCCTACCCCTGAGCTCCATCCTCAGGTCTGTAGTTAACATTTTTTTCTAATTTTAGGTGTTTATGTTGATTCCATCTTTCTTTTTCAAAATAAATAACACCTTGATGATCACAGTATTAAAATGTTACTTACCCATTTAAAAAATTATTTATAAAAATTATAAACTTTTGTTCCATTTCCTGATGGCTTATGGCAAGGCCCTTGTGATATTGTGCAAACTGGGCCATTGTCTCACAAAGTCAAAGTAGAAAATCTCAGACAGAATGAAGCAGTTAAGAGGAGTGCTTACTGGAAATTTAAGAAGAAAGAAAACTCTCCAAATGGGAGGGGTTCTAACAGTGGGAGTGCCTTATGGGCTCTTTGTCCAGAGTCTTTCATGAATAATCTTCTCAATGCCCAGCAGTTACTCCTCACGAGTGATGTCACAGGCCCCAAACAACTAATCGAGATTCAGGCTTCCTGATGTAGAATTCAAAAGAGAAGCTAGTTAGTCACTCAAAACCAGCCCATAGCTGGGATGTAGGGACGGGCTGCTACCCTGGTACATGGCATTTTGTCTAACTGCCTATACATAATATTCATTTTTTTCATTTTTCACATTTTTACTTTTACATCTCTGAGCTGAACTATCTATGTGACTTAACTCTTAACTTGTGTACATGTTATTTTCTTTGTAAGGTTAACCAGGGTGACTCCATCTTAGGCCCTGTCCCTTGTTAGTTAGCTTTTTATGAGTTAAGTAGCTAAATTGTCTCTTGTATTTTAAGTGATTTTTTTTTATTTTAATGAGTCAAAAAACCACAAAATTTCAAAACAAGATAGTAGGAGGGCAACAATGGTTAATACATTGTGCATTGTTATCTTTAAATTAGTTATTAAGAATACAAGATACAGACATTTAATTGTCCAAACAATTTTAGTACAAACCTTTCTTTTCAATGTACTAAGAGAAATTAGTAGTATAACTATCTTACTATCTGAACTATTATA